>BJBW01012972.1:14665-36401 GCA_004320125.1 Scolopax mira | reverse complement strand
TATATCTGGGATGTAGCAGCAGTTTAATTAAACAGAATTTGGTCATAACACAAACAGTAACAGCTTGAGGTGGTCAAGATTCTTTAAGGAAAACACACAAAATGAGATACTGCAGATCTGTAGTTCATAGTGGAGGTGGTGGCAAATAGGTTTGTGTTTTTTGTTTTATGCAGTTGCTTAAACTGTCCTCACCCATCAGTTAAGAGTAATTTTGTTTGTATAGTAAGTAACAGCACCTTTTTTCAGTGAGTTTTTTTGTACCTGAATATGCTGCAGTTTTCTTGATGCTCTTAAGCTTTCTATCTTCTGATAAGGCATTTTTCTGTTTTCTTGTTTGCGGGGTAAATTATAAATGCTGAAAAAACTCAATGGCTCAATTTTCACTTAACAAGTAATTTGTTGGTTCTATGGTGAAAAGCAGCTGTTGGCCATATGTCTTTAATTCAGTCTTTCCCTCTTTCATTAAATCAGTGGTATTTAAAGGCTTTTATTTATTTGTGCAATGTAATAAGATAATTTTATTCTGGTTTTGGTCCCATTTATAAACCTGTAGGAATTTATCTTAGTATTCTAACATTAGGCTAATGTTTTACGTTACAAGTGATTTGCTTTTAGGGAGCTGTTTGTTGATACTGATGTTTGTGGACTATGCCTGTAACAAGTGGCACTTTCATTTATTCAAAGACTTTTTAGAAATTGGCAGAAGTTTTTATTCTGGTCTGTTTTGTTGGGGGGTTTTTTGGTGGTTTGGGGTTTTTTTTGGTTTTGTTTTTTTTTTTTTTTTTTGTCTTGGCCCAAATAAACTCCCTTGAAATTTCTGAAGTTTCCAATATTAGTTTAGTTTCCTAATGATGATGTGAAATGTTGACCTTTTCAGGCAATTGCAAATAAGAGAAGTTACTGTAGAAATAAGACTTGATAAACTATACTATTATCTTTTTACTCCTAAAAAAAATGTGTAGATCTCTTTTACTCTTTCCACTTTCTTCTCCCTTCATCTATGCTCCAGTCAGAGTTGGTCCCAGCCTGCTCATCCTAGTCTAAGCAAAATGCAAGTACTATTTACCAGGAATTTCTCAATGTTAAAAAAAAAAAAGCCAAAATCCCCTTATTTGTCAACATTAGTCCCTTAAACTTGACACTACACACTGTCCCTGGAGGTTTACTGGATTACATTTTTTTCCATGTTACTTTGAGACTTGGCTTTAAGTGACTTGGGAAAACTTTCAGTTTCCAAAATTATTAAACCCCAAAACACAACAATTTACTGTAGTTTAAAACAACTGCTTTTTGTTTCCTTCTGCAATTCAGGTTCTGAGTGGATTAGGAAAATGAAGTTTTATTCTCTTGAAATTCATAATTCCAAAACTTCATTTCTGCTAGAATGCCTCTGTTGTTTTTGAAATTAAAGCATTTATTACTATGAGGGATACTATCACAAAATGGAGCCCATTGGAGTTACAATGTAAAATAGTATTTGGTGTCATCATCTGTCCTAGTTGCATATCCAGTCAATGCATAGTAATTCAATGAAAAGTCAAAGATACTGATACTGAGCCTCTTGTAGCGTTAGTTTGAATCATATGCATAAAAAAAGAGTTTAATTGAACTCAAAAAGTTGAACTTTTTTGTTAGATCAAAATAAAAACTGACAACCAATACACTTCTGTGACATATATAAAGGCTATAGGTTATGGGGGTTATCCAGAGGCTATTGGTTTGATAGTAACTAAGAGGCCAAGGCATACAAAGGGAAAAAAAATTTTGAAAAGAATTAAAAAACAACAAAAGAAAGCTTCACAGTTTTAATATCCAAGCAAAGATTTCAGTGTAAAATAAAAACGTCCCACTATTTATAGTATCACTATTAATAGTAAATGTCTATCACTTATGGTATCTGCCTGGATTTACTTCATGCCAAATTTATTTCTTCTTGGCACTATGACAAAAAAATATTTGTTTTCATTCAAAAAAAAAGTATAGTCATCTGTTTGCTATGTGTATTTATACTCAGACGTGCAGGTCTACTGTGATAAAATGTGATAAAATCTCAGGCTAGTAAATAAGGTATTTTTCAGTATCTTGAAAACTCGTTATTTAAGAAAGATTTAGAAAAGCCGCTATAAATTTTGACTGTTAAGCCAACAAAAGAGAGCTAAGATTTCTGATTCTGCTGTCCAAATGGAAAAGGATCAGAATAAAATATTGCTTCTCTATTATAAATCACCCAGTAGTTAAAAAGGTTGTTTTGCTTATTACCCACAAATCTATTTGCTAAGCATACTCTCAAATTCTAAAAAAGGAGAATTCTACTATTTTAATGTTGTGAAACTTTATATGCAGGTTCATTCAACAGGGAGAAAAAAAGTCTTTTGTAGCTTAGTTATTGCTGTTTCTTTAGATAGCTGGCTTGCTTTCATTGAAACCTCCTGGACTCCTTCACTTTTTTGCTATCTTTTAGTAATGCAAGGTACATTTCCAATGAATATTCTTCATACATCATTTTTAAAATGGTCTGTGGAATGGTTAAAATTTTCCAATATTCTTGAAAAAACAACCCAAAAAGGTGTCTCAGTTTGTTCTGGTCTATTAATTGTTATTTTCTACTTAAATAGGTAGTAAATCTAGACTTTATTATCAAGGGTGACCTTGTACTAACTGCAAGTTTTTGTTGTGGTTTTACTTTGTGTTTCAAGCTGACTGCAACTTGCACTTCATGATTTTAATTTCCAATAGAGGTTCAGAGGTTGTTTGCAGAGTGGCACGTTCATTTGACTTCTAGTACGTTTGGATTCCAAAGAAAATACATAGTCAATCTTTCTAGATTTTGATTTTAAAGAGGAATAACTCAATATTGGTAATATTAATAATTAGGCTGCACTAAATGACTACTCTTTTTTTCTTTTTCAGTTTCCCTACATAATAGCAATTAGAACCTGAATTTGTCCTCATTTTAAATGTTTTGCTCACATGCCATATAAAAATTCTTTTTTCTTTTATATATCTATTTGGTGAGATGAAACTGAACTCTTAGGATTTAGATGGCCTCAGAACCTGTCATACACATAAATATTGGGAAAACATACACTGTAGTGAGACTTCAGCTGGAGTATTTTCTGTTTGTGTCTTCAAATTTCTACAATCCAGGTCTAAATGATGTGTATTACAATTGACAAAAAATATCCTGTTGATGCTCACAGGTAATATGTAGTGACCAAATTAAAAGAGCTATTGTGCAAATCAGAGGAGGAAAGGGAAAGCAGCATAAGTTGATGGGAAGTTGGCACACCTATCCCAAACAGAGCCATTCATTTGGGCATGATTGCCAGGGATAAATTTGACCTTGTAATTCTAGATTTAAGGTGCTGGACTTGAGATGCAAAAAAGCTTTTAAGAGTGACTTTTTAAGAGTGACTTTTTTGTCTTTCAAACAATTTTGGATGAGAGTAGAATCCTAAAACTATTTTAAAACTTTTTTAATTTGAAAAATTAATGTGTTTGAAAAGGGAGGCAAGTAATTTAATTTTTCCGATTAAATAGTCTACCACCTAATAGACACCTAAAGGTATTAGGGCTGTTTATACCAACCCCAGGCTTATGGAGCATTTGATTTGAGTCTGATATTCTTTGCTAGATCAGTAGTTTTCCTTGGGTCATGTGGAATTTTGTAAGACTACAAGATTTTGCACCAGAGGTTTGTTGAAACAACTTCCTGAAAGAAATTATACTGGTTGAGGGAAAGGAAAAGAGAGACAGAGAAATAAGATGTTGAGCAAGGTACCAGTACTCCAGTGCACTGGCCGTGCATTTAGGAAATCATTTCTCTGCTTCAGAAAACATATATATACTTTATTATACTTGAAGTAGATAATTCTTATCTAATATAGAACAGTTTCAACCCCAAATACATTCATGTTGCAGCTGCTTGGGCAGCATTTTGGTATGCCTGAGCTGCATGATTAGGACATTTTAACTACATTTTAAACCAAAACTTTCCCTTTCTCTCATCTGAGAGTCCTGTAATGAGGACTAACTTGTATGATTAATTATTTGTTGATTTTAAGCTGGAACCTGGCCACTTTGTAGTAAGCTTGCCAGCAAAGTACCTTGTATGATAACAGTTGTCTTACTGCCCTCTTAATAACTTCTTCAGAAAAGCGTGGTTTTTCCCCTATTAGGACAGTTGACGGATAATAAATTGTAGAATGTTTCACAGATCACCATGGGGTATGGACCAGATACAGCTGGGCAAGTGCAGGAACAAGGCATAGCAAAGCCAGTTAAGGCTTTGTTGAAAGAAGCATTCTTGCATGGAACAAACTGAGCAGTGCCAACCACGTAGAGCGGCCGTGCGGGGATGACATAGTCATCCTGGCCAAATGGCATGTTCTCTGCAGGAAGCCATATCCAACTCGTGTTCTTTGAAAAACCTCATCTGCCTGATGTTTCATTTCAAAAGTGAGGCTTGGAGGAATCCCAGAATAATCCTTTTTCTTTTTTCTTTTCCTCATGATCAACAAAACCCATGATGCAATATCATGAAATATGTTAGTACTTATGTCCAGAATGATTAATCTTACTACTCTTTGTATGATTTGGGGCTGTTGGTGCTGCTGGGTATTTGGACTAATGCCTCTGATGTTAGCACAGAAAAAGCTTTGAATTCAATTACTCTTCTTTGTTTTTAAATAAGACGTAAATTCATTGCTGTGCTTCACTTCTCCATTTTTTTTTCTGCTGTACACTAAAACAAAGAGGCTTTTCTGACTAAATTGAGACTATATTAAATTAAATGAATTGTAATTTATCTTCACAAAACAAGAGAGGGTAATTTACCAAAAAGAATAAACACAAACCAGTGCAAATCAGCTTTTAATAGGATTTCAGTAAATTATTTTTGAAATAATCATTCATTATCATTATAGGGTTGTGGCATTGTTTTCAGAGCTATCTGATTTTGCTTGTTATAATATGTCTTCTCTCGAGGCCGAATTCAAAATGGATCAATTTGAAACATTTGAACTGAATCGTACGAGTAGCCACATGTATTTAATAGACTGTAAATGTAACAAAGCTTTGCTTTACTGAGGCTTTGGAGTTAGATGTTCTTCTTTCAGAGGGTCCAATGTACGTGGAGAGAGAGCAAGCACAAAAATTTGTACAATTAGAACATCCAGAGCAATTTAAGCCAAGATCACAAGGAGTTTTATGAACACTAGTGAGAACATATCTCAATTTTCTACTAATATATAGCATTATTCCTATTTTATCTGTAGGAAATTTGAACCATTAAATTGTTAAATAAGTTGCACAATGTCATATAAAAGACATTTCAACAACAGAGCTAGAGATAAAATGCATTTCTTCTGAAATTTCAACTTCAGTGTCCAGATGGCATTGCTAGCATTGCCATCCTGAAGGCTTGCCACTTTGTGATTTTGTTTTGTTATACTTAGATCAATTACTCATTCTCAAAGATCCATTATGAAACTTCAGAAGGAAGGACAGCTCTTAATGAGGAAACTATCATAGAGTCAAGATACTTCTCTAGGGAAGTAGAAGATCTGGATCTCTTGATCCTGAATTCAGATCAGATTCTTTTCTTCTCCCTGTGTTTGCAGTCCCAGCCCCTGAAAATCATTGAGCCACTCCCACAGGTTTCTTCTGTTCTCAGTTTAAGTGTCCTGTCTTAGAGATGTCCTGGCCTATGACAGTCCAGTTGGGAATCTGGGTGAGACTTCTCACCTTGTGAGCTGGAGCATGTCCAGAGCAGGCAGAAATGATCTTAGGGGAAAATGATCTGGTGAAATCTTAGTCTCTACTGAATAGGTAGTAACTGCAATCTCTCATTGTGATTTTCTCAAGAAACAAAATTTTACAGTGTCTGTCTGGTTTTGGTCCATGTTACCCAATAATTCTTGAAGAAAATGGCTAGGTTGAATCAGATTTGAAAGAGAGGTAGGAATCTCTGATATTAGGTTCCTGCAAGTTTTGTGTGCCTACCAGGTAGGAAGAGATCCTAATGGTGCCTCTACTGAGGGAAGGTTCAGTGTTCACTGGAGAATTCACGTGGGAGCACAGACTTAAGAGGAAGGCCTTAGGCAAATGGGTTAGGTGCCTTGGGACCATTTGGATTTCCAGTCTTGAGGGATTCTGACATCTAAGTGAATAGTAAGCAGCAAAGGAGAAAAACCAAGAGCGTAAAGAGAAGAATTCTGGAAGGTGGGGTGCAGAGGGCAGGCAGAGTGGGCAGGAGGAAGACAATGACTGCTTAGTAGAACAAAAGACGTGGGAAAGGGTGCCATTCTTCCATCTTTTAAAAGGCTCTATGACATGCAGTTAATGAAACAGATTTAAATTACAGAGAATGTCTTTGTGGCCTTCGAGGGCTGAGAATCAGTCTGGGGTATTTGGTGCTAGGCTTGTATGCATTCCCACTGGTTCTTGTCAGCTTCTGGAGCAGTTGTAGTGTCTTGTGTTGACTGGTCAGTAATATCATCTTCTAGTATATCGAAAGCAGTATAGCTTGTGTCCCACCTCCAAGAGTGGATGGGAAGGTACGTGAGAGGATGGCAGGGTATGGTGGAGATGTGGTGGGTGCTAAAGTATCTGTGAGAGAATTGCAGGAACTTGACTTACATCCTACACTGATGACTTCTGCCAAGAATCAGTTACAGTGATTTGCAGTGCTGCTGTTAGTGCTCAGATGCTTTCCCAAACACCTTTATGGAAGAAAAACAAATTAGTCTGTTGTAGTGACGTGTAAATATGGGGCTTTGTTAGGGAGCCTTGAGGGAGTGCATCAGGAGAAACATCAGCATCGTTGTGTTTAGTGTGTAGCTTGCTCTGTTTATCACAGTGGTGTGCTTATGGTCAGGTGTGGTGTGCTCTTCAGCTCTGCCTGTTACCTGTGGCTGCCTCTTCAGGTAGAAGATTGATGCCACTATTGCTGAATCACTGACACAAACAGCAGGAACTATGCTGGGACAGGACAGACACACGTTGCATACTGTCTGCACGTGGTGAAATGTAGTCAGGTTACTAAAACAAAAACAGTAAATCGTGAGCAAAAGAAGACTCAGAACTTGTCATCTCAGGGCCAGTTTCCGCAGATCTTCTTCATGTAAGAAAACCCATTGCAGTCAGACCCACTGAATTCCACTGATCAAGTAAAAGAAACGCAACAGGGCTAATTGCACAGTTTCACACGCTTATTCAATTATTTTTAAGCAGGGCTCCCATGGGTGCAGGGATATAAAAACAGGTGTTGAAACATTGCTACAAGCAACGTCCACAAAAACCAACCCCCAACCTAATCCCTGCGGCTACATTTTCCCACAAATGGGAAAGCAAGTCTTAAGGAAAAAGTGCTGCCTGTGATCTTACTTTATACTTCCCAGTATGTGCTTCATTTATTAGGAACAATGTTCTATCAGTTCTGGTTGTGGAATCAGGAAACATTTGTGTCTGAAGTCCTTCCTGACCTCCTCACCTTAAATGTTCCTTAATAAGTTTTGCATATCCCTGCAGGCCCTTCTCAGATATCCCAAATCTTTTTGTTCCTGTTTTCTCCCTCAGCTTGTTGATTATGAACTTCAGCTAGTCTATGGCAAGGCTTCGATGTGCTGAGAACATGGAACACAACGTGGGGCAGCTGTGTCTCCAAAAAAGGAACAGGGAAAGCAGAAGGAATGACTGTTCAGATCTTGCTGTATGGATAGTCTGGTTGTCATGGTCCAACTTCTGCAGCCACTGTGGGACCTGTGGCAAGCTTTGGGAACCCCTAGAGCCTGACAGCCTAGTTCCTGGCTCTGTGTTATGCTGAGCAGAAGGCGGCACGTCACTCTGTGTGTGGCATGAACAGAAAATAAAGTATTCAGCTTTTGGTTGTGTCACTTACTGAGCAGATGGGTCAGATAGAAGTATTGCTTGGGTGAGGTCTGCTGGCAGGCTGTGGGTTAGACCTGGCTTTGCTGTTGACTTGTAGTTTTGATGCCTATGCTCCTACTGATGTCCTTGTGTCTAAAAGCCCTTATCATGCCTTTCTGTCCTATTTATGCTGAGGGCTGTAAAAACTTGGGATGGGGGATATCCTCAAGAATCTATACAATCTAAGTATAAAATAAAAGATAGCGGGCAGGAAATTACAATTAAACACTACTGCTCAGTGTCAGTGCTGGGCTTGGCATAGCAGCATCTGGAGGAAAATCTAAGTGAATAGTGGGCACTTAACATTGTGTCTGATAAATTAGAAAGACAAATACTTTGAAGATCCTTGTTCCCATGGAGTTACTAAAGAAGCAAGATCCACAAGCAATGCAGAGTGTTTATAGGGAGGCATGTTGTTCATGGACTGTTTTGTTTCTTTTTGGTCTTTTCAGGTGTTCCAGGACCTTGGAACTTCCGTGTTGTCAGGTGCATTTAGAGGATATAACATCTGCCTCTTTGCATATGGACAAACAGGCTCAGGAAAAACTTACACAATGATGGGAACACCTGTGAGTTACACTGTTCATTTTACACTTAGGCTTGAGGGCGGGATGTCCAGCAGAAGCATCATTTTATTTTTAAACTGTGATTATGGCACTTGTTGAGCAGGATGCTTACACATGTTTTATTTGGTATTTAGATGTATAAAATAAGAGTCAAGCCTTTAAATTCAGTTAAATAATATAGCATCAGCTAAAAACAGTAGAAAATACAGTATATTTTAAATATTTATTTTAGATAACCTTTATCTTGCTATGTATGAATCTTATTACTGTCTTAGAGAACAAAAAAAAATAAATCTATACCCCTGAATAGTTCTGGGTTTTAGAAACATATAGCTCAAGATAACACAAAGTATTCATTCTGATGGAATTTTGGGGCAGTCTGAGCTATGCTGAAGTTAAATTTCTTTCACAAATAAAAATAGATGCAATTCACAGGAATGCTTTTGTAACCGGCTTCATTATCTGCTTGAGACATTTATCAGTTGCAGAAATTATCCTTTCACCTGTGGAAACTAATACTTGCTTCACTTACAGTTTTGGAATGTATTTAAATGGTGTTTGCAGAAGCTGTTACATTTTAAGATTTGTGTCTACCAGGATCCACTTAAAGTGCATCTTGGTACTCAGATTGCTGGAGTCAGTTGAGGATTTCCTGCATTCTGCTGCAATGCAAGGCAACTAGATTTCTATCCATAAATAGTCTTGCCTGTTGGTGAAACATATCCTCCCTGAAAAAGAAAAATTTTATTAACAGTTTGCATGAGTAGACCACTATTTCCTATACCCCATAGGATTCAATTTGTAAGGTGAAATAAGGGTAGTATTTGTTAAAACTCTGAATATACAAAAAAGACTGTTCTAGCATGGTTTGTGCTTTTGACAAGAGTTTGGATTTTTAAAGTTTTACTTTCTCCACATATATCAGCAATAGGATTTTATTAAATCATGACCTGATTCTCCATTCATTTTATGCAAAAATCAAGTTTAGATCTGTGAAAGCCTTAAGAATTGTTAACGTTGAAACTAATGGGTGACAAACTACAATATTTTTATTATGCTATTTAGAAAATATCTGAGCAATTTAGAATGGCCACATCTTGAAGTTATCATTATTTCCAAGGAAAATTCTAGGTGTAGTGTTTCTAAGAGGTTTTTCTCTTTTATTTGAAATAAAATTATTATTATTATTTCATAAATTATTATTTATGAAATAAAATTATTTCATTCTCCAATGGAATCCTGCTTTGACCTGATCTTTAATACATGTATTCACTGTGAAACAGTGTCCAAAACTAGGAAGAAACAAGCAAACTTTTGCCCATAGTGCTCCACTTATGAACCTGGACTTTCTGCCTCCAACACCATTTCAAGTGTGTCTTCTAAAAGCTTTTAATGCTATTCATCTAGCAGATTGAACCTAGGCTTTATAGTCTTTCTCAGAGTGTGTTGGCACTGCAGTCACTAAAGTGTGAGCCATCATGTCATAAGAACAGTTCATCACAGAAAAACACGCTGTTATTTCAGTGCTGTGTTGATTATTTTGACAAAGTTTAAATCTGCTAGTTTGGGTACTGTTGGCAGTCCATATCCCAACGGTCTCTCTGAGAGACCAGATTTATAAATCTAGGACTTAAAACTGTTCCGAAACTGTTCTGTGACACCAAAGCATAGAGAAAGAAAAGTAGAATAAGGAATAAACAAAATATTCATGACATCAAGCTAGTTTCAATGTTGGCCCGGCATCATCTAGCCTGCAACACTTCTGACATGGGCATGTCCAGTATCTTTACATCAAACAGCTCTTGGATTTAACCCAGGGCTCTAAACTCCTCATTCATGGTGTATAAGTTGCTCTAAAATGACTTCTGCTATAAATAGCATTTGCACTGAAGTTAAGCCAGATGACATTACACAGCACGAGTTCCTGCACGTGCAAGATGCTTCAGCTGGAGTAGTAGAACATGCCATTGTGTTCTGAACTACATTCCAGAGGGTTTGTGTTATAATCCATCGTATAGTCATTACCTTTTCTTATAACTTGGCTTTTATTTAAAAATAAGTTTTGCCAGAGTGATAGCAAGTATATTGTTTAAATTTCTTTCTGTTTGTTATTTGAAGGCATCCATTGGACTGACACCACGTATATGTGAGGTACTTATTTCTATTTCACTTGCATTTGTTTAACCAGTTAGATTTTCTTGATGGATTTAAAATGTATATACGCTTCTGATTTGTCCAGGGCCTCTTTTCAAGGAAAGATGATTACTCAGACCAGGCAGCATCTTGCAGAGTAAAGGTCAGGTAAGTGTGTCACTGTTTGGGGCAACGCTATGAATGCTTTCAACAACATATTGCTGTAATCAAACTAAGTAAAGACTAGTTTATTTTGTTTCTGTTTTCTCAGATGATAATAATTTTGGAACAGGGGGAGAACACAGAGGAAGGATGAGAAAGTGTTGGTTTTAGTTTTCCATCTCAGTATAGTTCTTTGGATGCTGTTTTGTATAGACAGCTGAAATAGGAAGCCATTAAAAATTTACTTCCTGTTTGTTTAACTCTTAAATTTCAGACATAATCGTACATTCCATTCTTTTTTGTCTTTCCCATAGATATATAATGAAGCCATATGTTTTGAAATCTGGGTATTTGGACTCTCTAGTGTTAACAAAAGATATTTTATGAATTTCTAATAAAATCCTGAATGCCTCTTGCTTCTTGGAAATTTGCTACTATGAGTTCTTTTATATGTGTACTGTTTGGGAAGGGGCAGTAACATCATGAAAACAAATTCATTAACTTTATCATGAAAGATCTACAGAAGATTCAGGTAGTGACATTGCCTAAATATATGCTTTCATTTTTTTTTTTTTGTGTGTGCATTTAACATTCCTTTTTTTTTTTTTGGCTTTCCAGTTTTCTTGAAATCTATAATGAGCGTGTCCGAGATTTGTTAAAACAATCAGACCGAAAAAAACCTTATACCCTTCGAGTCCGTGAACACCCTGAAACAGGACCATATGTACAAGGTGAGAGTAGTTGGCTTCACAACTAGCATCAGAATTTCAAGTAAAGGTGTATCAGGCCTATATGTATCTTTGCATGTGTTCCTAATTGCTTCTACTCTTCAAGAGTTACTTTCCTTAAATATTTTGATTGCTGGTATGAATGTGCAATACACTGAAAGCTTTGCCTCTGTTATCCCACTGACTGGATATCCTCCACCACTTTTCTGTTTGCCTTTCCAGGCCTAGGTTGTGTGTGAGCTGTAATGTTTTGCTTGCTTTTGTTTTAAAGAAATCTTAACTTAAGAAATCCAAACACATTAGCTCTAAATGGGTTCTCCAGACCAGCCTAAGGTCACTCCATGCCTGTGTCAGACCTTGGCAGCAGTATATATGTAAAATAATAATAATAAAAAGCTAGATAAACTCAACTATTTGATGTTGCAGGTCAGGCCATGAGAAGTGATTAAAGTCTGTATTGCCCAAGTGAGAATCCAATAAGCTTCATTTTCCTTCATTAATATGAAAAAGGATAGGATGGGTAGGTGCCTTATGTGATTATAAAAATCACACACTTTTGAATAACCATTTGCAACGGCAGCCTCTCAGGTGGTTTTGTGTTTTCTAGTGAATTATAGCTTTCAAATCAGGTGACACAGAGCAGATTAAAAAAAATCCCATATGTATTTTTCCCACTTCAGTTGTCTTTCTTATTTTAGTGCTTATCTTCTTTCTCATTGTTTTGGAACTTGCAGTTTATTTTCATTTCAAGGTCTTATCCCATAGCTTTAAACTGGAGTTTGGTCATCGATACTTGTGAATTGATTAGCTGCCTGTGTAAAGTTTGCCTGCTGCATTTCTGTTTATGTGACCAACAACTTATGTGACATAAGGGATGCCTCTCAAAATCAGTGCGCCAGTGCAAAATCATACAGAGATACAGAGTAGCTTCACAGTGGAGATCAGAAGGAAGAGCCTTTTCCACACTGATGCAAGTTTCAAAAATTACTGAGTTTGTTTAGAAAGTAAATGCATACGTTTCCTTTCCAGCATGCTTTATATCTAGTGTGCAGAATTCCAAAGTTGCCCCTGGTATCACTGACTTTGCAACTGCTTGGCTGGCCACCAAGTGGGGTAGTAACACCTGGGAGGTGTGCATTTAGTATGCAAAATGCATGTCACACAGAATTTTATTGGTCCTGTCACATCAGATCAAATACTGATTTGTTCTGGCTTTTAAATAAAGTTCTTGTCTCTGTTGGTTTTCTGAATTCCTTTTGTTCTCCCTGGTTCACTTCTCTCTTTCTCTTTTATCATGACGTTACACGTCAGTCTGTTATCCTCTCTTCAGAGATTAAGGCAAGATGTGACAACAGACAGGGTGACTTGACCGTGTGATTGAATGGAGCCTGGAATTCCCAGCTCTCCTTCCCGGGGCATCTGCAGTCTCAGTCACAACGACCGGTTGTTACCAATTCTTCCTCTCAAAATTTGAAATAAGCACTTGGGAAGGGTTGAACTTGCAGGGTCCTGTACACAAGGGACTCTCTGGCATTCTGGTTATTTCAGCTGTGCTTTCCCAGCACATCAGCATCCTGTTTAAGGAGAGTTGGAAAATAAATGAATTGATGGTCTCATTAGTATGGCAAACTTATCATTCTTTGAAAAGCAGATTCATAGACATTTGGCCTTTATTGAGGTCTTTCCAAGATTCTCTTTTTACCTGCTTGTTATCGGAGAACTTCGTTGTTGGTAGAGTACAGTTACTAATTATTTTCTTTTAGCAGCTGCTCATTCACCAGAGAAAAGGTCTTTAAACTGCTTCCTTCCTTGGCAATTTCCATCCCTTTTCTCAGGCCTTATATCTCCAGTGATCCCTTGGCTGCATATAATGGATTTTCCTTGTTTTAAAAGAAAATGAAGTTATAGCTTCTGCCAATGGGCTGGCTTGCCTTTTGTCACTATTTTGTCTTCAACTGAAACCTTCCAGGCCAAATCTGTCACTTCTTTTCCAGTTCCGTTTTTTTGGGTGGTTTTTTTTTTTTGGGGGGGGGGGGAGGTTGTTTGCATAGTTTTTTTAAATTATTATTTAATTTTATCTCTTTTTAATAAGGATTTTATATGTAGACACAACTAAACTAAAAATTTTAAGTGGAACAGTTTTATGCTAGAATTCTAAAATATCCCATAAAAGTTCCAAAGTGATTAGATTTTGTAAAATAAGAGGAAAGGATAATGGAAAAAAGCTAACCTACATAATATTTGGCAGCTTTGGCTGCATTTATAAATCCAGTATGAATACTTTATTTTAGAAGATAAAAAGGCTCTCTTATCTTGAGACAGCCTCCAGAAATCATCATGTTAATTGCTGTGAGAAAAAAAAAAAGAATTTTAATCATAAATGTGATTTGCAGTTTTAGAAAAATTGATCACATGCATGAAAAATTAAGTAATGTTTCTGCTGAAAGCATCATGGAGTATAACTAGAAGCTGTTGTGAGAGCATGTGAACAGAAGTGATTTCAGGCTGATGAGTCAGTGGCTTAGGTCAGATGACGGGGTTTTTTTTTAGATATGTGTATATAATTATATATTAATAAAGAAATATGCACATGTACAGTTTACACAATTAAGAATGGTAACAGTTTGCTTTACTTGAGACAACTGTCGTCTTTTGGGGCAAGAGACTACTAAGAAGGTATGATTATGTTGCTCCTTCTGGAATTGAACTCATTGGCTCACATCAAAAATAAGCAGCAGTGAGAAAGTCGCAGAAGTCTTTTGAATGCAGGTGAGCAGTTACAGTCAGCTTGATTTTAATAGTACCAAATTAAAAAAAAAAAAAGTGGTTCACAGCTCTGGTAAAAAAAAAAATGCCCTTCTCAACTACAGCAATCAACAATTGCTGATCTCTGTAATTAGGGCCTTCTACATGCTGAAGTAGCCTTTTGCAGTTTAATTTGTAGGATCTCTGTGCAGGATCAGCGTGCATTAATATTGTTTCCATAGATCCAGTATGTTAAGGACTAGTATCTGCATTTGCACCATACTTCTTGCAAGCCATCAGCAATTTTAAGGCTTGCTGACTTTGATCAGGAGCTCCCCAGTGTACCATTAGTTTATCAGTTGGGTGCTTGGTGTCAATGATACCCAGAATACAGTTAGCTCTGGATGCAGAACAGACAGAGGAAAATCAGAAAACTTAACCCCTTTAAGGACACTTAGATGCTCTGGGCAATGCATTTTCCATTTGCAAGTCCATTCAGGAAGTCCCAGCTATGAACACTAAGTATTTTGAATAGTTTCCAGCCCATCATTTTTCTACGTAAAGGCTGTGAGATTGTAGCCTTTAAAATGCTGAAAGTGTTTTAGTGCTTTGGGTTGGAATCGTTTCAAACTTCTCCCTCACAGATGGTTGCACTGTTAAGGAACCGGCCTCTCTTAAATCAGGAAATGATGCAATCTATTTTGTTGCTCTGAGACAGATTTCTGGGGGAGATCCTTTCTTACTCCAAGGCGTATTTCTAGATGAGCAAGTGGTTTTGATCTTGAAAATGGCCCTTCTTGTTCTAGCAGCCACAAGAACACATTGTAATTTCTTTTCAAACAACATTCACAATATTTCATTTACGTTATTGAAAAACTACATGTTTTGAACTCTGTGCTAGATTCACTGTTCTAGTACTTACAGAAAGATAAGAATTTCTTCCATGCCTCCATTTTATAACTGGATTTTTATTCAGTTAAACAAGACCCTGAAGAAGGGTCTGGGAAAACAATAATAGTTTCCATATTCTGAGCTTTGAAGATCCCAGTGCTGTTGGAAAAATAATGGGCCTTTTTCTCAAATGGAAAATGTGATGACTTCTGGAATGAATGTATTGTAAGTGGACACTGGAGAGCAGAATAAATACTATGGTTTGAAAATCATCCTATACTTTTTGTGTGTGTAAGTGTGCATGCATGCACGCTACAGTTAGGGGATTTTTTTAAAGGTGTGGGTGATGAAAATCTTTTGTTTTTCTTTACGTGTATCAGTTGTTAAAGGACTAAAATAAATTCCCGTCTTTGGCTTAGATTTTGCTTCCATTTGAAGTTAAGCAAGCTGTTATCATGTAAGGTTAGACTGTCTTTAACTGTCAGAAGTACTTATTTCAGTATTGTTGAATTTTATATTCATCTTGACTTATAGTCTTATCAGTAGATAAATTATTTGATCCAAATAAATCACATTTTTCAGTACTTTGCCTTCATCCACAATTTTGTGGCCTTCAGTAAAATAAACCAAGCTTAAATCAATGTGAGAGGAGGAAGTAGCCCCAGATTCCAGCTCTGAGATAAAACATACTGCAAAGGAGTGTTTTACAAGATACTGTATGATGAAGTCTTGCTTCACAACTCAGGTGTTTTTTTAGGAGTCACTGCAGTACAAATGATAACTAATCATCACCATAAAATGCAAACGAGGCATACTAAACTGGATATATGTGAATTACAAGCCCGTTGAGGTTAATTTTGTGTGTCTGCTGGAATTTGCATTTTGCAAGGGGCTGGCAGTGCAGCACAGCAGCAGACTGCCCTCCACTGGGGCGCTGCGCTCTGCAATGCACCACTTCTTTCACTTGTTTTCAGTGGGGTCTTTCCCCCCTTAAAAATAAAATCAAATTTAAAAAAAAAAACAAAAACCAAAACAACAGAAAAACAAACCCCAAACAACCCCAAACTGTAAGCACAAGGTATGCAAAGGCCAAATGTTTGATACCATTATTTGAGTACCCCCTGGGGAGAAAAGAGTGAGAAGACTCTGATGTGTTGCAGGCTGAAGTAAATGGTAAATATTCACAAGAGTTGGTCCCTAATTCTGTTAGTTGCCTGAGCAGAGCCATTGTCCAGAAGCAATGGCAAAAAGCTTCTTTACAGGATTTGTACCTATTTAGTAGCAGTGACGTAGCAGAAAATTTCAGTTACACTGTTTTATATCTATTGTTCTGCAGACAAGCTGGAAAAAGGTCTGTACTTTAAAGGTACAAGGCATTATTTATACTGATGTCATTGCATGTGAAGGATGGATTGCAATTTTTTTTTATTTTTTAGAAAGAAAAGATTTTTTTTTTTTAAATAAAATAGTCTAGTTGAGAGACTGTTTGTAGAACAGCCTGGCATCCCAGTGGAATGTCCATATGGTCCTGATGTTGGATAAATTGTTGGGTAAACTGACTGAAAATTCCTGAGAAATTTCCTGAAATTTCCTGTTCATTTAACTCTTTTTAAATCTTTGGCAGGATTGACTCAACACTTAGTTACAGACTACAAGCAAGTTGTAGAACTTCTGGAAGAAGGAATAGCTAAAAGGTATTTTATGGAACAAATAAGCTCCATCTTTATTAAATACTTCTTTCACCATGTATTGATTTCATTAATGTTTATTTTACTGCCAGTGTTGCCAATGCTTTGTTGTGACAAGGTGTCAGATTTGCTGATCCTGTACATGACGTACATATAAGATGTTACCTATTATCCACAATAAGAGCTACAAACACTCATGAAGTTGTTTTTTCAAAACTGAACCCATGCTGACTTACTAAAAAAATTCAACCATCTGTCTAGGCTAAAAAATTCATGCCAGGAAAACATTTTGCTGTAAACAAACTTCTGTTTTTCTCCTTCACTTGCTCATGACCCTTTAGACTGCATATCTTTCAACGAACCTGTTAGTGTAACTTAGAGATTTAAAACTGCTGAAAAGCTAGTGTATTTAAATTTAATTTCTAAAAATATTTGTTTTATGAATATTTGTTTTATTTTTTAAGTATTTTTTTACATGCTTAGTCCAAATCGTGCATGTTTGCTATGAGAGAACCCTGGGAATTGGCACACCAGTGAAGCCAATAATTTCAGTTCTCGTTAGTCAAGATACTTTTTTACATTTTCAACAGGGAGCCTTGGATATCAATACAACTGCTATTGCAGTGATGGAAAAGAGTTATATTTGAAAGGATCCTCCAAATATGAATTATAGTTCCAAAATAGATATTAAGTCTTATCATAAGAGAGGTCAAGATTTTAGAATATCACTGATCCTTGGAACTCAAGAAAACTAAGCTGCATTATCACAAAAACATAAAACATACTGCAGGATTAAGTTTTGCTGCTTCTGCTTGTAGCAATCAATAGATGCAACTCTACAGTAAGAAGAGATTTTTTCAAAAGAACAAAAAATTCTAGTCTGTCTGCTAGTGTAATCCTACAGTCATCTTATTGCTAAGGAAATAGAAGATGTGGAGAAAACAAAATCAGAGGATTAATATTGTGTGTGTATGTTTTTGTGATGCTGAAGTTTCAAACTTTGTCACTTGCATGAAACCAAGTAACTACTTATTTTTCTGAGTAACTTTTAAATATTTTGGAATATACAGGAAACTCCTACTTGCCTCTAGTGTTTATTTTTATAAAATATTCTGCAGAGCATTTATTAGCACATTATAAACCATCTGCTGAGAGAACTGGCGGATGTTATTGCTAAGCCACTCTCTATCATTTTTAAGATATCTTGGAGAACAAGAGAAGTGCCTGAGGACTGGAGGAAGGCAAATATCACACCAGTCCACAAAAAGGACAAGAAGGAGGACCCAGGGAACTACAGGCCAATTAGTCTCACCTCTGTCCTGGGGAAAATAATGGAGTGGCTCATGCTGGACCTAATCTCCAAGCACATTGAAGATCAAGAAGTTATAGGTATTGGTCAACATGGATTTACCAAGGGTAAATCTTGCTTGACCAATCTGATAGCCTTCTATGATGTTGTAACCGGTTAGATGAAGGGAGAGCAGCACATGTCATCTACCTTGAACTTCAGCAAGGCTTTTGACACTGTCTCCCATAACATCCTCATTAGAAAATTAAGGAAGTGTGGGATAGATGAGGGGGCAGCAAGGTGGATTGAGTCCAGATTGTGTGACAGCACTCAGAGGGTTCTAATTAATGGAGTGGAGTCAAGTTGGAGGCCTGTGACCAGTGGTGTCCCTCAGGAGTCAATACTAGGCCCAGTCCTGCTCAACATATTCATCAATGACCTGGGCAAGGGGGCAGAATGTATCCTCAGCAAGTTTGCTGATGATACCAAATTAGGAGGGCTGTCTAACACTCCAGCGTCACCCTCCAGGGGCAATGGGCTCAAGGTGGAACATGGGAAGTTCCACTCAAATATGAGGAAAAACTTCTTTACAGTGAGGGTGATGGAGCGCTGGAACAGGCTGCCCAGGGAGGTGGTGGAGTCCTCTTCTCTGGAGATCTTCAAGACCTGCCTGGATGCAGCCCTGAGTGATGTGCTCTGGGCAACCCTGCTTTAGCAGGGGAGTTGGACTGGATGATCTCTAGAGGTCCCTTCCAACTCTGATAATGCCATGATTCCATAATAAATGCAAGCCACCTAATTTAAAACATCTGCAGTCTGGGAAATTATGCAAAAAGACCATCAGCAAGATCTTGGGGATAAAGAAGGTGGGGAGCAGGTTGCAATTGCCCCATATGGCTGGAGGCAGGAGAGGATCCCCTCTAAAATAAACAAATATGATTTTCAACATGCAATTATTATTTTTGTTGCAACTCTCAGTACTGTTATTTTCTCTTGATACTTTGCAAGACTCAATCTCAAATGCTTAAGACTAGAATTTTTTTAATGCAGGAAATACAAATTTCCAAAAACGTAGCCCTGATGCTGTGTAAAGCAAAACAACCAAAAAATCTCAATAGTATTATTAGAACAGTTGAAAATATTAAAACATACACACACGCCATGATGAAATAGAGTATATGAAAAGCTAATACATACATTGTCCCATGAAAATGCTGACGTGGGTCATGAGTAGTTGAGGTGTGAGCTTGCCCTCCAATTATCCTGGGTGTTGTCAGAGGTGGGAAGCAAGTTCTTACACTTCCTTCTCCAAACCCTGAACGCTTTCTATTTCTCTGTTGCTTTATAAACTTCAGTGCCATTCCTTTACATTCGCTGGCCACTGTAGGGCTGTTTTCTGTCTTCTGCCCTTTACTTAATTGTTTGTCTTTCTCCTCCAACATCTGGAGACTAGTTCACATTCTGCTTCCTCAGTTTATAGCCAGGATGCAGTAGGCTCCTGTGGCTTTTGGCGGTGCCTGCTCACTTAGTGGGGAGGTGTCGGAAGGGGAGAGCAATAGGGAGGAGAGTCTTGGAGTCCTTTGGCCACAGACAGCAGGTGCTCAGGGACGTGCACACAGCTGCAGCTCTCGAGTGTACTCTGACAGCTGGGCTCCTAACAAAAGCTGCAGCTCCACAGTCCTTGTCTGCACTACTAAAATTGCTGGTGGTTGTTGAGGGTAAGCCTGGCAAAACCAGTGCTGAATGCACGCAGAGCTGAGATGTGCTACAAGAGTGACCTGGCTTCTGCCCTAGGCAAAAACCTGCTTTCTTTGGGTTTGTCTAATCAAAACAGCACCGAAGAAAGTAGAATTTCCAAAAGTTTGTGTTGCAGAGACTGTGGGAGAATGCTGCTCCTCCTCCTGTGCCTGGTACCTGTTCACCAGAGTGCAGTGGGTCACAGGGGTAGAGCCAGATGATCATCTGTCCACATGGTAAAGCCACGCAAGTGTTGTGTGAGTGAATTACCATATTAATTGGTACTCATTTAGGTAGACTGGCTAATCTCCTTGGTCTCCTCTAAGTGTAAAACTACTGTATCACCCCTGTGACAGGTTGAGCCCCAGAAGTAGTATATGAAGCTTTTTGGACTCTTTGAAGTACCAACAAATGAAACTGAGAGCAATAGAATGATGTGGAGAACATGTACTGGGCCGGTCCATTCAGTGGTGTTGGGGGTGAGCTGTACGGTGTGGTTGCTGGCTGTACTACTCTGCTCTCTCTACCCTTACACAACACCTTACACAACACCTTACACCTGCATGGTGAGGCTGCTGGTGGACAAAAACATCTCTTAACTGACTCTCGATTTCCACCCTTCCAGGTCGTCTGCCAAATGCTCTGTGATCAGATCCAAGAATACAGTCTGCCATAGTCTCCGAATTTCACATTCCTTCACTTCATTTATCTGCTGTATTTGTTATTTTACTTTATCTGAATACACAGAAATAAGTCTTTTTAATTGAACGGTTTGTTCTTCTCTCTAGAATCACAGCAGCTACACATATTCACAATGCAAGCAGCAGATCCCATGCTATCTTCACCATCCACTACACTCAGGTTAGCTAAAAATAATCCAACTTCCTTTTCTCTTCTCTCTCAAAAAGCATTGTTCAATGTGTTGTGCATTGTTTACTTGCTGGTTTGTGCTGTTTGTGATAATCTCGGTGGAAACTGTTACTTCCTTTGGATCACACTGCAGATGTGTTACACTTCCTACACTGCCTGATGTGTTGAGTGTTTACTGAAGTATTCTTGTTCCTTTATGCAAGCTTAGTAGTCAGAAGTGATGCCAAAGACTCAGTGGAAAAAGAAATGTTTAAAGTTTTAATCAGCCCTTTGAAATGCAATACTCCTTCTAGGATGCTGTGAAAATTATGTGTGAATATATTTGAAGTTTCATTTTGTCATGCTTGTTTAGGATCCTTAATTGAAGTATAGCATTAGTTTAACAAAATTATGTGTCTGTCCAGCTTTTCAGATGTGCTCATCTCTTTAGCATTTGGCACCCAGTACTCTTCCAGGGACAATGCACCCTTTTTCCACAGGAATTATATCCTTCCCTGGCAGGGAAGTCGTTCAGTGATCCAATAGACCTTTTCTATCTCACATTTCTAACATCCTGTAATCACAGAACGTTTTGGGGCATTTTTCAGTAGTTTCACAAAAGACCTTTGGAATACATTAGTGGAAAATAACTCTGCAAGATCTGCAAGAAAGCCTTTCACAGTCACTAGGCAGTAAAGGTTTTTTTCAAGCGGAAATCGGCATAAGAGGGTAGTTTCTCTGTTGGGTGAGAAAGCTGATGAGTTAATGGTTTGAACATAGTCAGTGGCTCAAGGCCACAAAGAAAGATAGTGAGACAGTCATGTGTACAACTCAGTTTCAAACAAAAGAGCACATCTATTTTATTTTCATTAATTATTTAAGAGCAATAATCTTCCTTATTTACATATTTCTTTTCAGGCTATATTGGAGAACAATCTCCCTTCTGAAATTGCAAGCAAGATCAACTTAGTGGACCTTGCAGGCAGGTAATAATATTCTGAGGGGGAAAAAGGTAATTTT
>BJBW01012972.1:0-14451 GCA_004320125.1 Scolopax mira | reverse complement strand
TCCTTATGGCTGCCTACCATAGGTGGGAGAAAACAGTCATTTGTCACTGCGTATGTTTTTCATGTTCCTAAGTCTTGGATCATAGCTATGCATTTCAGTGAGGAATATGTGGTTATGCTGGATGTGACAGGCAATAGAAAGATGGAAGTTGTGCCGAAGAGTTACAGAACAGTTGGAGAACAGGACGGTTTTCTTTCTCAAGAATGTAAACGGCCATGCATGTCTGAGCAGAGAGAGTAGCACTGAGGGATATACAGACTTTTGCACTGAGCCAGTCTGTCATTGCAGATCTTTGAAATGGATATTTGGGGGTTTTTTTAATTCAGAACCACTATGATTGGGTTGCACACTTCAGGCTTGAATTTATGTTTTGATGGGTCTTTAACAGTAGTTTGTGCCAGTGGCCATGGCTCATGGTTGTTTGGACTTTCTGAACCAGAGCGCAATGTAAAGTATTCAAGGCATATAGTTTTTTAATTATAAAGCTTGCAATTTCTGTTTTCTTGTACGTCAGAAAAATACATAATTTTATCATATCGATTGTATGTTAATATTTAAGCATATTTGTTTGGTTTGCATTTTCTTTTTCATATTGTGTGCTACAGTGAAAGAGCTGATCCCAGTTACTGTAAAGATCGAATTACTGAAGGTGCCAATATTAACAAGTCATTAGTTACACTTGGAATTGTCATCTCCACTTTAGGTAAGCATAGTAGTTCTTTATATTGAAGGGTAGTGATAAAAGCATAGGACTGTCTCACCATGTGATGTGTTAATGTTTATCTATGCTTACAACAAAAGGCTGAACAGAACAGCTGTGTGGTATCTTCATAAACAGCAACACCATCTAAGAAAATTAAATAACCATGACAGAAAAAGATGACCCCTTTCCTGAGCTCTGTGGTATTTCTCCTTCAGCACAAAATTCACAGATGTTCAGCAGCTGCCAGAGCATAAATACCATAACAAGCGAAGGGGAGAGCAGCCACGCGGACAGTCCTTCCACAGGCAGCATCAGTGGGACCAGACGACCAGCTTACATCCCATACCGTGACTCCATCCTCACCTGGCTTCTGAAGGACAGTCTGGGGGGCAACTCTAAGACCATTATGATTGCCAGTGAGTTTGGTTTCTATTAATTGTTAACATTTTGCACTACGTTATTCTCTTAAAATACATGTCTAATGCAGAGAAGAGAGCTGTATCACTTAGAATCTGTCCTTGTAAAGATATTCATAAATACTTCATAGAATACTTAAGGAAATGAAAAGGTATGCTGATTGTGCATGATGTTAAGCTCAAGAGTCTTCCAAGGTCATAGCCTTGATTTAAAGTGATTTATTCATTTATAGATACAGTTTTGAGAAAACATTTTCTGTGACCGCGATGAAATATCCCTAAGGATGTTTTTGGTTTTGTGTTTTAAAGAAGCAAGACTGAAAAAAAAATCCATCTTTTGGAAAAGCGATGGGCTAAGTGGATTAAAATAGTATTTATTTTCTATATGTTTTCTCCCTGTAGCTATCTCTCCTGCCAGCTCCAGCTACAATGAGACCATGAGTACCTTGAGATATGCTTCAAATGCCAAAAATATCATTAACAAGCCCAGAGTAAATGAGGTGAGGCCTTGAGTTCTGCCTTTCATTCTTGTTCCATTTTGTTGTATGTATTATTTAAGGTTTATTCAGTGTATCTGCTCTCTGAATAAAATTCATACCTCTTTTTCCCATGTTAATGAGAGCTAAATAGGAGCCTGAATATTATAGAAATAATTTTCTTGATCCTCTGCAGCTTAAACCATTTAGAATTTCACACCTATGTTTTATTCTTCTTCTCTTTCCATTGAGTTTCAATCATCCTTCTCTTTGAATTGTTATGATATGTATGTTTACCCTATGTCTTTATCCTAAATATTGGCAGTTACAGATCTATAACTGGTCCTCCTGGGTTGGCCTCTTGTTACATACAGCCTCTCAGCTTCCCAGCTTGTGTGCTCACCACTCTCTTGCACAGCCCAAGCTTGACCATTAGCTCCATCCGCCTCAGCTCACTGCCTTCTTCCGCTCTCTGCGGGCTGACCTGAGCCAAAGTGTCACTGCCAGCCCAGAGAAAGTTGAATCTTGAATTTCTGAAAAAAGTCTGGTTTCCGAAAATTGCCTGTGCAGAGATGCTTACTCTGAAAGTGGGATAAATGCCTCCACACAAGCAGGCGGGAAATGCTTTTTGTATCTGCTCTGAGGGGTTTTAGTACCATTGTTGATGACATTCTGAATTGGTCTCCTCTAGTCTGATTTTCTCCTCTGTGTGACAGAAATAACAGCATTTTTCTGACCTGATGGGACTATTTTGAAGGCAAATCCTTAAAAGTAGTGGTGTATCCAGATATTGTCATGATGGGAGCAAATGCTATGGTAGGTCTATGTTCAGAAAAAAGATGGAACAAAGTTTATGGGAAAAGAGAATGTATTAAACACAGGAACCACCTACACCTAGGCAGCACATCCCAGAGGCCTGGAAGAGAGGAGTTAAGGTACTGCTGTAAATGTGCCCATTCTCCTCTCCTTCTGGCTCTTGGAAAAGCTCTGCATTGATTTCTTTAGCTAGAATTTTTTTAAAGAATGATTTTTCCAACATCTCTGTCTCAATGTTTCAGGATGCAAACGTAAAACTGATCAGAGAACTACGAGAAGAAATTGATAGGCTGAAGACTATGCTGATGAGCTTTGAACTGGTACGTAGGAGCACTTCCCAGCTGGAGCCCTAAAGGTGCTTTAGGTAGCTATAGTAGCTTACTTTTGTCTTATCTGTTTATCTTTCCATATTTATTGTAACTAGAGGGAAATTAAACTGTTCTCTGAGTGATTTCACAATGATTATAAGGCTCACTGCATTTCTGTCATTCCTCCTGTTTCTGGCATTCTATTGATAAACCTGAAGTATAAGCAGTTTTGTAATGATTAGAAAGGATTTCCTTTCCTGTCTTCCATGGAGTTGGATGGTTTTGCTGTCCAGAAATACTGTGAAATAGAAATATTTTATTTGTAGGGATATGGAAGCACCAAGACACTACAAAATATTAATCATTAAGGTAATTTTCCTGCCAGACTTGTTACAATTCTCTTTGTCAAAAAGGTGAGCTAGTAGACCTCAGCAGTATGTTGGAAGTTTCACCTGCTTGCACACACTGTCCCCAGAAAGCAGTTGTGAACATGTGTGAACCCTCACAATACATCTGTCATTCTGTGGTTTTCTCCTTTGAAATAATAATAATAATAATAAGTGTCTTGGTTTTTCATGCCATGGAGAGCATGGTTTGCTGGGAGACACTGGAACTTACAGTCCAGGATTTATGTACACAGAAGCATCTTTCTGTTAATGCTCTTTCACCGTTGTTCTTCACAAAAACTTGCATGCAATAGCTAGAGAGGTGTAGGCTAGATGCTAGAAGGCAATATCAAATATCTGTGTGTTTTATTTTTCCTTCTCCTGAGTTCATCTCTTTGAAATCCTGGAGAGTGAAAGAACGTGCCTGCTGGTTGTGAGTAAGGAAACTAACATGTAGATCTTGGTGGCTGTTGTTTGTACAGAGGAATTCTAGTCCTTCTTGGAGCGATGACAGGGACGGAAATCTGACTGAGCTGGTGCTTCAGAACGAAATGAGGGTGTGTATGATCTATTTGATGCTGTAACTCTCTCCTGTTTCACTGGGCTGGGGGATAGCATTGCCATAGTTCTGGAGCCACAGTGAAAATGTTTTTGTCCTAATCCTTTCCCATTTGCTCTGAATATTCAGGAAATATGCCATCCATAATGCATATTGGGTGTTCTCTACCAATTTGCAATGAAAGTCTCATGTCCTTAATGGGATAGTGTCCATTAAGTATCTCTAAGTGCACAGCCTACTCCTTGTTTGAAAGCTGTCTCAATATATCACAGTGATTCATTATACAGAGCCTCTCCTAAGATTAAACTCCTCCAATTTGTTCAAAGGAAATTATTGTGTAGTCACCAAATTACTAAGAAGATTTGATCACTGATGACCTGAAAATGTTTTGGAGATCTTAATTTTAACTTTTGCTTAAAGACACACAAAATAACTAGTTAGCATGATCATGTATCTTTCTGGCATTTTTAGGAATGAGTCTTCAATAAATTAAACCTGCTTCACTTGGTGGTAGTACATTTTTTACCCCTTTTTTTTTTTTATTGCCACAGAAATGTACTGCAATTTGAAATACACCTGCATTGCAACTAGTGAAAGAATTTTGCATCTAGTAACTGGAAAAAATCACGTTCTTTCTGAAGAAATTTATGTGAAAAATTAACCTGCTTAGAAAGTGAAACACTTTTGTCTCCTATTCTTTAAGATTGAGCAATTGACCAAAGACTGGACAAATAAATGGACAGACAGAAAAGCCATCATGGAAGAATATAGTGTGGACATCAACAAAGAAAAAGCTGGAGTAACAATAGATTCTAGTTTACCTCATCTAATGGCCATGGATGATGATATCCTCAGCACGGGTGTGGTGCTGTATCATCTCAGGGTGAGATATTGTCACTTGTCTTATTTTTTCCTTGAATTTGAAAACACTTGTTTTCTTAGGAAATAGAGATTGGTAAAGGTGCCATTACAACAACAGCTGTTGTTCAAAAAGAAAAGGCTGTAGCCCACAATGATAGGGACAGATAATAGGGACAAAAGCAGACAAGGATACATGAAAATGGAGGAGGAGAAGAATTCATATATGGAACAATAACTTGACTTTTTATGAATTCATGTGCAAACTATTTGGTAATTTATAATAAGCAAAGAAAAGTACTCAAATTGGTCATTAGTAGTTTATCCACAAAACATGAGGACAGGTGTGTGTTTGTGTGTGTGTGTAAATGTAAAGGATGGTGCTTACAGTATAGCAGACACGCTGGTCCAGATTTTACTTGGTACTTGCATACTTGAGACTGGAATGGTAATTACTTGTGACCCATAAGTGACTATTTTCCCTGATCAGGTGGAAAACCTTGACTCAGGGTACTGTTTTGCTGTGTAGCTGCTCATTTAAGGCAAGATTTTCACTGAGAAATTTTCATAACACTGTATGTATGTATTGTACTCCGCTTTGCAGCTTACGATGTGCATGGCTAGGTCCAAACAGTTTGGGTAGGGTATCTTTTTTTCAGTGAGTGAGTGCTAAGCTGGACTTTAACTTGTTAATGTTGTTTTAAATGAATGGAAATTACTGAAATATTTATGCTGTTTAATGTAAAAGGAATAATGGACGGTTCAAGTGCACCTACACAGGTGTGCTCATTAGCAAAAAATGTGTTAAATATGGTTGAAAATTACGTATCTGTCTACTAATAAAATATCTTCATACAAATCTAGGTTTTGTACTACTTGATATAGTTTAGGGACACATTTTTTTTTTCCCTATTAAAAAGCTGCATCAAGTATTTGAAACAGAAGCCATGCTGTTACTTATAATGTTGAAAGAGAAACTTTCTTAATTTTTCTTGTGCCAACACAAAGAAATTTTCCCAGATAATACTTAGGGACCAAATAATAATGTCTGGCGCTGGTCAACATGCGACTTGAACTACTACATTAACATTAAATATTTATTAAAAGTAATTGCTACTGCTTAAATGACATTCCATTATGTGCCATTTTGGAAACACCAAATATTTTCACAAACTAATTTTTGACAAGACCTAAAGTGATTTAAGGATACTAATTTTCACAAAGAAGCCTCGTTTGAAGGGTCACCTTCTGAAGTCATTAGTGTCTCTGTCACACTAACACCTTTGTCCCCTCTTTCTTTGCTCCTAGATGCTGCCTTTTGTTTTCATTGTGCTTTGCATCTTTTAGACTCTGGTGTCTATTACCTTCATCTGAACAGCGAGAAGGTAAAATATTAGCAGTTTCTTACATATTAGGGCTTCAAAATATAACAGCACTTTACATTGGAGTTCTAGAGAGAAGTCACAACAACAGCTTTCAGATCATGTGGAATAAACATTGCTTTACTCTTTTAGTCTCTCGATATTCCATAGGATTAATTGCACTAATCACTGCTGTGCCTATGCTTAAAGAACCTGTCTTTCTTAGGTTCTGTTCTTTTTTTCTGGCTTTCATTAACAAAAATATATGTATTCTTTATAAGTGACCTTTCTGTGTAGCTTAAAAATATGGGAATTTTTATTATATTGCTTTAGGAAACCATGTACTTCACAAACCGTTTTTGAAAGTTGGAATACTCCCAAAACTGAAGGAGGAAAGCAGTCTCAGTCTTTATGGTTCTATAATGTGACTTAGGAGCTCTACCCTTAGTCAGGAAACACTGCCGGAAGAGGGTAACAATGTAAAAGCATCTTGAAGAGATGTGAAGATCTGTCTTGATATGTTAAAGTGAAGTTGTGCGATCATTTTTTCTGAATCATGTCTTTCACTTTTTCAGGTATTAAATTAGGAAAGAGTCTAAATATTTAAATTATTAGCTCAGTAATAGCATTTGAAGGCATTAAATCATTGTGGGCGTGGCCTGTTATGGCTCTGTTTGGTTTGCTTTCTTCTTTGAGTTAGTTTGCTTGTACCCTGTGTGTACTCTTGCTCTCAGCTGCAATTTTGGGTTGTACTTAAACTCACCCAGAATCACTCCACTAACTGGGATGGTGTTGTGAATTTCATGAACCAGTACTGCTGTGATATACTTTCCAGAATTTATTTATATTGCCAGAGATTTATTTCAGCACATTGGAAAAAACTTACTTTTGGAATTAAAATACCTGTGTCTTTGTTTAATCAAGAACGTAATTGATAAAAAAGTCTTTTAGGAGATGATTTACTTCTCTTGGTATAAAATACATGTTGCTAACTGACTTGAATGTGTGAGGTGAGTCTATACAGATATACAGATTATAAATAGTTTTCTGATTTGTGTCCAAGCCAGGTGGACATTTTGTGGTTGAGTCCACTGAATATGAAATTGACGTAAAGCAGGGGCACTGGGTACAATCCATCCTCTCCAGCCAGGGAGTCTCAGCAGAGCTTGTAGCAAAGGGGCTCTGTTAGTTCAGATAGCTGAGCTCTGTGAGGAACTGAATGGTAATCATTCCCTTTCCCTCCAGTGCACAAAACCACTGTGATTTACCCGTAATTACCCATAACTGTATCATTTTTCAGCAGTGCAGTTTCCCTTTTCTCCATCTTCATTCTTCTGATTACTACTTCTTGCTTCATCTTTAAATCTAGGTTATGGTATGCTTGGAGCAGGAAGCATATTCAATTTATTCTAATTAGAATACAAAAATCAAGTATTTTAAAGACCGTAATTAATTTTAATATGACTGAAAGAGTTGCCACTAAAGTAATTTTAAAGTTTGTTCGCTAATCAGTTTATAACAATGAAGTAGAGTGTCCCTTCAGAGCTGGGAAATGATCTTGCTTTGTTTTCCTAAGGAAAAAGATATTACTGGGAATGCAACAGGTACTAGACAGGTGGTAAATTCACTGCTTTTTTTGATAGTTTTTTCTTATAGTATTGATTAAATGACTCTGTTTCATTGATATATGCACTGTATCATAAGAATACTGTCTCCCTTCCATCACTGGTCCATAATGTGGTTTGAGTCTGCTTGTTCTGCAGACTTTTGTTCCTAGGCAGTTCTTTTCTCTGAAGTTATTGATTCTTCAAGTTTGGGAACTTGCCTGTATACTACAATTATCAAGAAGTCTTTTTATAAATGTCATTTAAATTTTGGAAAAAAAATTCTCCTCTAGTAGTTAGTTTGAAGAATCCATAATCTATGACAGAACTCCCTTATGAAATAGGAATTGTTACTTTTATATCTGAAAAGCCTAGTTAACTGAATAATCCTTTTGTAGTTTCTTTCTTCCTGTGTGGATATTTATAAAAACAATTATCTAATTTCTGTAAACAACAATTCTCCCTGTAAAAGTTCAAAGCATCAGAATGTATGCTCATATTCAAAATATTGGTGTTGAGACAGTCCAAAAATCATCGACTGAGGATAATTTCATCTGTTGGAGTCATACTAGGAGAAGCTGACATAGCTGCAGGATAAGGAGCAGTTACATCTCTATGGGGGACAGCAGACTGAAGTGGATAGAGTTTGCTCTAAACAATTCTGTCATTCAGAAGTGATTTATTTCAGGTCTTTGCTGTATCAAGTGCTGCAACAAAGTTTTTTTAATTATTATTTATAATGCACTTTCAGTAACCAACTTTTAAATTCTTTTCTTGTTTTAGGAAGGAACAACCAAAATTGGAAGAAGTGATTCAGACCAAGATCAAGACATTGGTAAGAGCATGATATTGCAAATTATTTTATGATATGGTGAGGTCAAACCAAGAGATTTATATTTGTCATGTGTAATGGGTAGGTAATTTTTCTGTTTGTCAGCTTTCTTTATAGAAGAAGATAAGTAAAAGAGAATATTTGTTGACGTTGGCTAAAATCTTTCAGTTATGTTTTTGTTTAAGAGGTCAAAAAGTCAACGGTCTTGACCTAAGATCTCTTCAAAATTTCTTCCCGCTTGTGAAATGCTACACTAGGGTTTAAAAATATCTTCATCTAACATGCAAATCTTAATATGCTCTATCCTAAACTAGTGGCACAAGTGATCAAGGGACATTGAAAATCCTTTCACCCCTACTTGGGAAGAGTAGTTTAGATATAAAATCCAAATGATTCAGAATATTTTTTATTTGATTTCATTTCTGATTTTGTTTTTAACTGTTAATCTCAAGAGCTACAAATTATGATCGAGAGTTGAAACTTTATTCTGAAATTGGAAACTTTGTGGGGTCTCAGCTTTGGTTAGTTATGTTAAATTTGCTTAAATTCCATTATTTTCTGCCAATAGCTTAGTAAAATATAAACAATAAATGATATAATAGAAATAAGAAAATTCAGTATAACAATAATTTGCACACCAGCTCACAAGTCAGAAAGTAATGTACTGTTTTCCAGAACCAATAATACTTTAAAAGATCAATCTAACTATTTTCAATCAATTAAGTTTTTTCTGTGATTAGGTACTTGGCTATCAATCAAATAAGACATTTATTCTCCTTGTTCTGCACATGACATAGTTCTCTGAGGTATGAAGTATGCAGTCATAGTGTCAAATAATGCATGGTATTTAATTCTGAGGAAAATAGCGCAAACCCAGCCTCTTCAACAGGTGAGATGAAACAAATCTCTACATTGTAGTTTTGCAGGGAAGGTGGATTGAAAGGGATCACTGTATGATAGACAACAACTGTGGGATTGTGACACTGCGACCAGTTCAGGGCGCACACTGCACTGTGAATGGATGTGAAGTCACTGGATCATGTCGTCTGTCTCAAGGTAAGGCTTGCTTTTTCAGTAAATCCTGCATTATAATCAATTTACCTCTGGAGTTTAGAGACAAGGATTTATGGTAGTCATGTAGATCTACAAAATAAATCTCTCAGTCTCCTATCTACCACCACAAGCTTTGGTCCATGGCTAGAGCTTCTAGACTGGGACAAATCAATTAAGTACTCCACAGAAAGTAAAACAAAGACATATGTGACAATATTAAGACCCCTTGTGGCAGCAGTAGCGTGTAGCTTTCTGAAAAGGGAAGACATATACTCGGAAACACTGTTGTGGAAATTACTGGAGACTGACTCTAAGCCAGCTGGCTACTGATGGGTTTTTACTTTATGTAGTATAGTTGAAATGACCTTCGACTCTTTCCTAGTATGTTTAAGTGAAGGGTACTGGCCACTGAGTCACAAGCTATGCTGATTAAACTCAGCTGAAGTGAATCGGGCTCCCATATTTTCAGGCTGTTTAAAATTAAAAATAAATTTAAAAATACAATTTCTGGGAATTTGCAGTGATCTGGATTCTTAAAAGGTAGTGTAAAAGCAAATTTCCTCCAGTGGGTTGGCTATATTTTTGATATGAAGTCAAATGGGAATGTACTGATATGTTGAGTATGCAGAGATCTCCAAGATTAACTTTCTTGGATGCTGTCATTACAGAATGGTAACTCCTCTGTTTAGTAGTGTTCCATGGTGGCAAATTTTAAAAATAGTTTTCTGCTCTGTGATGGTCAGAAAGTTCTTTTGGTTTTGGTGTGGGTTTTTTTTAACATATTACACTAGTAGTTTGTATATGCTGTAGTCTGTATACTGGAGTTAAGAAACTGCTAACATTCTAGAGACCAACTGTTTGATTAATTACTTCTCTTTAGATTTCTAATTAATTTTTGTTCACAGGGGCCCTTGTTGTCCTTGGCAAGTCTCATAAGTTTAGATTCAATCACCCGGCAGAAGCTGCTATCTTAAGACAAAGAAGATCAGTAAGTTCTAATTCTTCATTGATTTTCCTAATTATATTCCCTCTTAAAAGCTCGCCTGATACAGATAATATTTCTTCTCATCATCGTATTCACTTGTTTCATTTCCTGTATCTGATGGTCTGTAATGACACTAAACCTTTTGTGAGAGGACACTAGCGCTTCTTTCAGATGTGCTTAGCAAAAGATGATGCAGATCCCTTGAATAATTTAGTGTTTCCTATTTCTAGCCATGACTACAGTAGGATTGAAACAGAAAGGCATAATGCTGCAGCAAAAAGATCAGCTAAGAATCTTTCCCCATTTGATAGTTTTCTGACTTACCTTCTTTCTCTGCCATTTCACCATCCCAAACGAGGTATACTAGAAGAAATGGAAATTTTGGGGGATTAAGTGCTTGAGTATTGTTGACTCTGAAAGCACTTAATTGTTACATACATCAGAAATAGATAAAATATTTCTTGGTATATTAGTCTCGGGAATGAACTACTGCAAGATATTGTGTGGTCTGACCAGGGCAGTGCTTTAGGCACTGTCCCTGGAGGTATTTAAAAGATGGTTAGACATAGTGCTTAGAGGCATTGTTTAGTGATGGTTTTTGTCAGTGTTAGATTGAGAGTTGGACTGGATGATCTCAAAGATCCCTTCCAACCTAGACAATTCTATGATTCTGTGATTCAATAATATTTAAAAAAAGTTATGTAATTCTTAAAATGACTGGGATATATAACTAAAAAACCTAACCACAAGAATGTAAATTTTGTGGTTTAGGACATACCTGTATTACCAAGTGATATGGGCAAGGATCTACCTTTTTAAAATGGATTTTCATATAATAATATTTCATACTTCTGCTCGCCTGTCCTTTTGTACTCACTTCTGTAGTTGAGATAAAGGGTTTCCATTTGTTTTCATTTTTCATTTCTTCATTAATGAAACATTGAAACAGAGCTACGAGAAGAGGTATACTTGGTAACAAATACTTAACAATTTTGCAAATTATCAAAGGCTAAGCAAAACTGTGATTGAGATTATAAACTCATATGGGAGGTATTATGCAGCATTACAATACAGCAGTACACAGTACTTAGCCATGGTGGCATTAATGATAACTTGGAAGTTCCTGGATTACTGAGATTCTTTTTCTTGCTATTCTCATGTTATGTGTTTTGTAGATTAATGAAACCCCACCCATTCTGAGTTGTGGAGCTTTGGACTGGCTCAACTTGGATGGAAGTTGCACCCATTCTTCTCACTATGTCCTTTCTTCTCTTGACTAGTAAGTTAAAGCAAAGAAACAAACAAACAATTTCTCATGTGGGATGATGTTTGAAACCAGGACTTGGTTGAGACAAAACTAAGTTGTATGTAGAAGAGGTCCCATCATGTTTTTCAGTGATCAAATAAAAGTGTCCAAGAAAAGGGATTGGCCAACTGACCAATATACAGTATTATGATACCCAAGAAACAAACATGAAAAATTATTTATTGATGTACAATGAGTATTGATGCACAATCAAGAAAATGTCTTGGATGAGACTGTCAGCAGCCTTAATTCAGTTAATTTGCACACCTGCATTATAGCTATTTTGATTTATGAGGTAATGTGTAATTTTTACAATATTCTTCAGTGCACAGAATGGGCTTTTCTAGGTATGATCTAACCAAAGTAATTATTGCCAGTTCAGATTCCCTGCTAATTCCTTGTGGAAATCAGGAGGTTTGTTTGTTCATAAATTCACATTAATTCAAGTCCTCATTGAGCCCTTGATCTCTGAAAACCATCGTGTTTCTCTTATTTATTTTTTTTTTTAAACTGAGCAGTAAATGAGGCATAAACTGCTTCCCACATGCTGAAGAGCTGTTCATACTCCCAGTGTCTAGTGTATACTTTTCATGGCATTTCCCTTCTGAAAGGGAAAGGATTGGTGTGATGATGACAGTGATTAATACATACCAGAAAAACAAATTAAGATATCTCCTGTGTTTCAGTTCATAACATTGAAAACAGAGTATCACAGAATTAAATGTAATTGGGTTCTTTCTCTTTTTTTAATTCCTCTCAGCCTGGCACATTCAATTGACCTGTTTAAGGCAAGAAACAGCCATCTTCTCATTCATTTCTGTTGATAGTTCTGCTTCTTGATAGAGCGTTTTTGGTGTGGTAACATACTGGGAACCTTTTATCTCTTTCTAGAGGAGGTACCTCATCTTGTTTTTATGAGCATAAAAAGTTATCTCTGTTTTGAACATCTCTTCATACCTCTAGTCAAGTGGCTTGCTTTCCACCTTGGATAGTGTGTTTCTATGTGTTCTCTTTAATGTATCTAATCTCTGCATTTGCTTTTCATTTGCTGCAGTGATACCTTTCTGTACAAAACGGTATTTCATTTTGTTTCTTTACTGAGGTACATCTTACACATCACTGCTGTTCTTTTCTTTGTAAAATTACAAAGAATTTTTAAAAAAGGGTTTGTGTAATGACCTTCAAAAGTAGATGCCAAGTTGCGCTTTATGTGGGTATAAGCACCAGAGGTGGGGATTTTGTCACAGAAATTTGTTGGTCCTAGAAAAACCTCCAGAAATCCTGAAGTATTGTGAACAGTTTAGCGCAGAATTGCACTTGGTTTTCCCCCTTTTAACTTGACAAAGTTGAAGAACAGTTCTGATGGATTTTTTTTGTTCAGACAGTGTTCAGATAGCAGATTTGTTTGTGTTGATCAATTTTTTAATTACTTGGACAGAACTGTGTGTATTATGTTGCTTAACATTACCCTCATACTTACCTAGAGTGTTTCAAATGGTTACTTCAGTGAAAATGAAAAGCATTATGGTATTACATTTGCTTTAATTTTATGAATGTCCATCTCTTACAGGAATATATTAGTTGTTTTTCACCTTAGTAGTCTTTTTTTCCTCTTGTTTAGCTTTTTGGCAAAGGTAAACTGAATTGACCCACTCAGCCTTCCTTTTTGGTAACCAGTAAGCCTGTATTTCTGTCCAGGCAAATAGTTTTACTCATGGAGAAGGTTATAATTGAGAGCCTAAGATCTGTAATATGAAAATAAAGTGACATATAGGTTATCTCTCAAATGTCCAATTTTCCTGAAGAAAAGTCAATGTCAAGTACTAAAAGGTGTTTGTGTTATTTTGCAAACAGTAATACAGGACTAAGTGGACTACAGGAAGTGCTCATTGTTCATCAGTAAAATGTCCACCCAGTGCAGGGTCTTGTCTCTGTCAGAAAGAGATGCTTAGAGGAAAATATAAGACCAGGAAAGCTGTGTGCGTGTGTCCCTCACTCCCTCTTGCTCCCCTCTTACTTGATAGTTTTTGATGCTCTCCTAGCTGCTAGCAGTCTGCATCTTAGAGTCTTCTACTGAAAATTATAATAACATCTCTGTGTATAATAGGCTGCAGTGAAGTTTTTTTGCTTTCTTTTTGAACATCTTTATGATTTCCTATGTTTATTTTTACAGTAAAAAATGCAGAAGCTGTAAAGAAAAGAAAAGTTCTACTGAACTAAGGTAAGAATATTAATATGTCTAAATCATGCTGAATTTTTTGGCCTGTCTAGCTTTGACTGTGTTCTACGCTACACTGATTTGCTAAACTAATTTCTTCCAGTAGAGGTGCAAACTAGGCTTCAAGCTTTAATTTGATTTTATTGTATTGAAACAAGAACATGTACATGCAGCTGAGTTACACGCAACTCTCTGCAACTGTGTTCTTTCTTCATACTCAGTATTGTGTAAATAGTTTGCAGCTTTGTTGCCTGTGTAAGCTTTAAGCCATGATTACAGCAAGGTTTATGCTGAAGCTGCTTCAATTTACAATATATATAAGAACCCTAAAATGTATTAAATTTGATGTCTGTAGTAGGTACTGTGAATACTTATTACTGTATTGAAAAATCCTTGGGCAACTTTGTTTCTCTTCTGGTGAGAAGAAAATGGCTTTATGGAAGAGTCCAAAAAAGAAGTTCTAGCATAGAATATGGTTCATTCATGCAAAGAAGTATAGCAGCTGCACTCAAAAATAATTCAGAAAATGTTGGGTTTCCATGGGTTTAAGTACTCTTTAATCAGGAAATG
>BJBW01012971.1:0-52579 GCA_004320125.1 Scolopax mira | reverse complement strand
CTGGGCTATATCAAAAGAAGTGTTGCCAGCAGGTCCAGAGAGGTGATTCTGCCACTTCACACTGCTCTGGTGAGACCTCACCTGGAGTACTGTGTGCAGGTCTGGAGCCCTCAGTATAAGAAGGACATGGACCTGACAGAGCAGGTCCAGAGGAGGGCCACGAGGATGATCAGGGGGTTGGAGCACCTCTGCTACGAGGACAGGCTGAGGGAGCTGGGGTTGTTCAGCCTGGAGAAGAGAAAGCTCCAGGGAGACCTAAAAGCAGCCTTCCAGTACCTGAGGGGGACTACAGGAAGGCTGGGGAGAGTCTGTTTACAAAGGCCTGCAGTGACAGGATGAGGGGTAATGGGTTTAGGTTAGAGAAGAGTAGATTTAGACTGGATATTAGGAATTTGTTCTTTCCAATGAGGGTGGTGGAGCAGTGGAACAGGTTGCCCAGGGACATGGTTGAAGCTCAACGAGACCCTGAACAACCTTCAGGGGAGGCTGGACTAGATGATCTTTGAAGATCCCTTCCAGCCTGGACCATTCTATGATTCTGGAAAAGGGAGAAGTCTGAGCATCTTTGAAAATTAGCAATCTCAGCTCAGTCCTTTTTCATGTGGTGAGTGTTAGATTACCAATCATGTGCTTAATAACAATATCTCATGTTTTTTAATGGTGGTCTTTGACACTTGTGTCCCTAAATTAACATCAGATTATTTTTTTAATATTTCCTTTTTTTTTCTTCCACCTTTTAATGCATTTGTCTGTGACAGTCCTGTTTCTATCCAATGTTGGCTTAATGGGAAATAATACTGTTTCTTGATGAATTGCACAATCCTGTGGTGGAGGAATTTAGATCTGAGGTGCTTTCCTACTTTATGCTAGTTCTTGGAAGATCATTGTGCTAATGGAATGAACTCTGGCTGTTCTTTAGAAAAGAAGCAATGAAAGGGTAGAGGTTACCATTCTGGTTTAAATCAAATCCCTTTGTAAGTGCTTGTGAATCATTTTAAAACTGTAAAAACACAGAAGCTCATGGTCTAATACAATGCCAGGAACTACTTCAGTCACCGATGGAAGGAGGATACTGCTTTCTTCAACATAAGCAGAGCATTAATGCTGCAGAACTCATAGAATTTTTGAAAAGCAAACCAAATCACCTTCAGAAATATATCCAAAACCAAGGTGTGCATACTAAATGCCGTCCTGAACCTTTGAGAATACGGTACTACACGAACACCTAGCTTCAATTTTTCTTATTCTTCTGTTAACTCCAATGATTTTACTTTTATGACAACTCAGCTGAATGAGTTTTTCTTGTGCGTTTTCTAGTGCAGTTGCATGGGGTCTGGCATCACTTCCATTTGAAGTGATCCCATTTCCAGGAATCCTGCTTGTCCTGTGCTTTGTTCTTCTGCCCTGCCTTCCTGCTGCATTTGCACTTGGTGTCCTACTCTGCCTTTTCTCCTTCCTTCCTCTTTTCTTTTGTCCCCTAAAGCTGCTCAAGTTTTTCAGTTCCTTCTTCCTTTCTTCAAGTCTCTCTATTCTCCCTCCATTTTTCAACCTTTATTATTTAGAGCCTGTCTCACGAACAGGAAAAAATGCTTATACATCCAGGTTGCAGTCCCGCTTCCCCGGGTGGAGCTGTGTTTGTGCTGTGGGCACAGCAAGGAACGGGCCACCAGGCGCCTGCATTGCTTGAGCAAACCTGCTCTTATCAGTCACAGAGGTGCTTTGTTGGATGACGAAATCCCAGCCTGGATCAGGAGCTTGACTTTAGGGCTTCAGTGTGTATGTTCTCACTGTTGAAGGCTCGGTGCTCAAACTGGGCAAGCAGCTGTAACTGAAAATGACACGGTCTGCGTATTTACCCCAAATGTCACGCAGTGAAATTCTTATGTTACGTTGGTATTTGGGGGTGGTTTTCCAGCCCTCCTTTCCTCCTTGCTGAAATGTTTTCTCCCTGACCTACTGGATGGTATTTTCCAGTAATGAAGAGAGAAAATACCAAGGATTCCTCCAGGAGAGTTGCAATTCAGCAGCAGCAGGTTTTTTTGAGATCTGATTTGCTTGAAGTGCATCCATGCATAGTTAGGCTGATGTAGGGGAGATGTTATGCTGGCATATAACTATAACACTGTGTTGTAGCTGTAAATGACAGTTCTTCCTGTTCGTTGGGACTGTTAAAATTATAGAGTCTGCTATAAATCTTCATTTTAAAACCTGATACTGTAAACAAAACCCTTTAATTAAAACGAAAAAAAATACCCTCCAGCCCACGTACAACAGGAAGGAGAAGCTCAAACTGAAGAGAGCAGCCAAAATAATTGCTGCGTACTGTACAGTGATGATGGAGAGCAGACAAAGAGCATACACTAAAGAGCCATGGAAATGAAGCATCATAAAGGGACTGGTGACAGATAACGCTATTAAGAGGATTCTCACCCACATGAATGCAATTATACATATGTTGGCAGCAGTGAGTAGGAGGGAAATTCAAAATGATTGCACAAGGCTTTTGCTAAGGGACCAGATTTGGCAGGCACAGTTTCATTCTGAAGCAGTTTTTTTTCCTCTCCAGCTGCAGAGACTGCAGTGGGTTTGAATAAGCAGTCAGCCTCTGCTTCTGCAGCAGGAAATTAAGACATCTAAGAAATCCCTTTTGTCTCAGATAGATGTCTGTGTGCACATGTTTACTTTTCCTCCAATTAGAAGATTTGTTCAGATTTGATTTGTTGCAGAACTAAGTCATCCTTTCAGAATCAGTGCACACCTTTCTGTGGCAGGGTGATCACCAGGGAAAGGTTTGATTACATTTGAACATGAGCGCAGACTTGCCCTAGACCACACTTGGGTGACTAATCCTTGATGAGCTCAGTGCTCTCTGAAGGGAGAGCCAATGTTTGAACAATTTTAGTTGTGCCCAGGATTGCATTAAAAGTTCTCCTTCCCCACACCACTGATTGCTTGGGGACACATATGCCTTTGGCTTCTGCAATCTGTTTTGCATCCCTGATATTCTTGTTCAAATTTATTACAACTTTGAGTCTGATATTTAGAAAAAAAACGTCTTGAGCCTGCTTCTCCTCACACCAGCCTTTCCCATTGAATATGAAAAATGGCTGCAGTTGTCTAGTTCTACACATGTCAGCCAGGGAGCCTGGTTGTCCACTGCCATAACCACATTAATCTGTTGCCTACCATCAGCATCCAGATTTCACCATCACCAGTGGAAGAGCAGCGTGAGGGTCCATGTCGAGGCTATGTCCTCCTACATCCACATGGATATGAGTTAGATCGAGAGCTGATGGTGAGTAAAACTTGATGGAGAGAGGTGAAATATAGTGGGTGTCAGTTCTTAATTGGCTCTTCTCACTGCTCAGGTCTTAATGGCTGTGCTGGCCCTCCTATAACCAAAAGTTTTGTATTAGTAGACTTAGCAGTACACATGTGTTAGGGTGAAGCAAGGCCTGAAAAGCACTGAAATTCACTGTGGTGCTTCTGTTCTTAAAGCAGCAGAACATAATTGTTGCAAAAACAGTGAATCTGAACTAAAATACGCCTTTGTTGTTAGTGGTGTTGGCTGACCCAGTCTCTTTGCTAGTTTCCCATCAATTCTTGTGGGGCCTTCTGACTTCTGGACGCAACTTCTCTCCTCTGAGGCAGGGTAGGTAAAAGTGGGTTATAAATTTTTAGTGTGGTGCTCTGAACTAATCCCTTTCCTGGGCTTTGGGCTGCTGTGCTTCCTTGTGATGAAAACTACATCCATCATACACTGGCCTGAAAAAGAGCAGAGATATTTTCCCAAAAGCTTGGATCTGTGTCAGCAGAAATTAGGAAGAACAGTCTTTTGAGATTAAGCTATGATAAATTGTGATCTAGACAGCTAGAGATTTTCATGCTCATCTAAGAGGACAGATAGCCAGGTACTGCAAAAATACGAAGAGTTAGTGAAGATGCTTCTTTTTCTGAATGCTGTTAACCTTTCCTATAAGCTTTGGCCTTTCCAGCCCACAGGGAGATTTGACAGTGCTTCCCCCTCTCCTAATTCCTTGCCCTAGAACTCGGGAAACTGGCCAGTCTTGGTGCTATCTTCCGGTAAATGTCTGCAATTTATATTAACCACATGTGTTGAATATACAGACTGCTTAACATACTTCAGCAGGACTCTTGTGTCATTACACAAGCACAGACACAAAGTCGCTGACCCTCAGTGATGCTGCATATACCAGTAAGCACACAGGTACCTCTGCATAAATATATTTTTTAACATTTTACTGTTAGGTGTTAGAACATGATAGTGCTTACTTAATTTTTTACATGTTTTTGTAGACTGCTAGCAGATCCTTTGTGTACAGGAGTGCTTTCCATAACTAGATACTGCATGCAGATTCATATTCTTTACCTGGCACCTTGATTGTTACTTTGATAGTTCTTCATTTTTTAATGAACACTGGCCATGAACTGAGATGCAGAAAAGGAAAATCATTTGCAAAGAGCCTCATAATGTTACGCAATAACCACAAAGAGCATCAACATTTACTTTGCATATTTTCTCAGGGCTTGTACCAAGGCAGGCTGAAATTTAATGGAAAGATCAAAGTGACTAAACTTGGCTTTGGATCAAACTCTAATACAATTCATTTCTTACTGACTTTGGTTTGATATCAGAAAGTATTAAGGCTTATAACTTACTCTTATATTTTAAGAGGGCTAATTTTAGAGAATAGAGGGGATCAGAAATGTTAACTTCTGTTCCAGAGCAGCTGGCTGAATTATAAGTCTGTGTTTTCTAAACTATCATAGGCGAAGCGTATTTACTTTACCAATCTTGCAAAAAGGATAAAAAGTGGAGATGGTGCCAAATCTGCAAAGAAAATGTTATATGAAAGAGGATTTCATGCTTACTTTGGTATCAACTATTGCACTGTTTCTTAGCTGAACCTGCCTTCCTAGGTTTTCTGCTATAGAATTGCTATGGCTTTTCCCAGATTTTCTGGTTATTAAAATTCAGCCCTCCAACTCTAGAGCTCCTTTTCCTAATGTTATTTTATCCTAGCTAGAGGAAAGTGGTTTAAGCGATAGATATATTTTTAATGGCAAAACTTTCTTACTATTTAGAATTTAAATGGTATTTTACTACTTAGAAACTGCAGGTTAGAGAAGAAAAGAATGGTATCGCTTTCTTGTTTTATTTCACTTTTTGAATAATGTCTCCAAGGAATGCTCGAGTATTACTGTGTCTGTGCTCTGGGACCTTACCTTCCCATCCCGTAGGGATTTTGCACACTTTGCTCATCTGTAATAAGTCAACATTAAAAAACAAACTCTGGGTGTAAAATATTTTCCCCTCAGTCTTCTGGAGTTACAGAGCAGACAGTGCCCCAGCATATTCCCAGTTTTGGGTCTTGTTTTCAAGATAGTCACTTGTTGCATCATTGTAGTGAAACATTTATCAATATGTGAATGAGCTCAAAGGCTAGATTATGAATGGTTTTCAATGTGTTCATCTCATGGGTTTTGATGTTTATCTTTGTAATGGTATAGTGATACAATGTGAACCTTAGATAGAGTTTGACAGTTTATTCCTCTTGGGTTCTCTTTGTTTCAGCTTCTCAGTCCTTGCTGCTTAGTGATGTTCCTTTCTTCCCTGCTGGCTGGATTCTTAAGTTTGATATTGAAGTAATTACTCTGGAATTCATTATAAGATGTTTGGTATCACAGCTTGGCTACTTAAAAAAAAGAGCAGTGAGCTTCCAGGCAAGGATCAGGTTCTGAGAACTGCTTGCAGAAGGATTTAGCAAGGTTACACCTGTTTATCTGCTGCAAGCTGGTCTTTTTTTCTTTCTCTTGCTGCCATTTTCCCACGTCTTCAGTGATTCACAGCCTCCTACACTGTGGTCCACTGGGACTGCCAGAGATGACTTTGTTATTAGATGATGTTTCTTGGATGACCCAAGTTTTCCTTGTAGTCTCATTCCATCAAGGGGATGGTGGCAGGCCTCTGGGACTTTTGGGAACAGCTTACATTGCACACACTTAAGGGAAGCTTGTTCAAAGTGACCTAAAAGCTCAAAAGTCTCAAAGCAATTGCCAGTTTTTCAGTTCTGGGCCCAAAACGTGAATTACTGAAGTGCCTGAGCTCTTTTGGGTGAGTCCGCTTGCTCCATGTCCATCTGTCCTGCTCACCCCTCCTTGAGTGCCCGATCCTGCACGTGCGTGAGGCACCCATGTCAAATGACCCCCAATGTCTATACTGCTCCGATGCTTTCACTGCTGTGGCTGCCTTTTGTATCTGTGAGATTTCTCAACCACACATAGGACTAAAAGCACAACCTTGGAGCCTGCTTGTGAGACACTATTGAAAAGCCTCTGCAGGCTTGTCTCGGGTGTGTGAAAGCCCCCCTTCCTGACGGAGTAATAGGTTTCCATTTTCTATCTATAAGAATGATAACAAATCACAAAATAGCACAAGATTACTTCTGTACACTGTATACACTCTTTGTAGACCCCAACCCTTCCCCCCAAAGTGGAGGGAATTAAAAAAAAAAATTAGAAAAATAAATGGTACTGTGTATTTTCTGCCACCAGTTTGTTAGAGCTCCCATATCTTCCACACGCTTTGCAGCACTGAGAAGTATAAACACAGCTAGTCCCTTCCTTTTCCAGCAGTATCCCTTTGCTACTCAGATTCCTTGCCAGAGTTGCCAAGTGGCAAATTGCATCAGTGAGTGGACGTTCATTCACTTGAAATTGCATTGCTGCTGCAAAATTGTTTTGTTTAGGTTGCCAATTTGCTGTCATTCGGGTGATTAGCAATGTTATTAATCATTTTTGCTGTTGATCTGCACAACACTTTAGGCTGTGAAGAAGGGTGCAGAGGATATTCAATACTGAATCTGAACTATGCAGTTCTCCCTTAAGGTACATGTCATAAAGATGCCAGGGAATGAATTCCCTCGCAGCTTCTGCCACAAATGGGATTTAATGTGAGCCAAGAAACTTCAGCCAATGTTCAGTGTTTTATTGTGTGTCAGGCAAGCCCAGAAACTTTCTTCTGTGTGTGCTGTTGACTGATGAAATATTTCACCCACTCCAGCAGTGGGAGGTTGTTTAATTAAAGAGAATAGGTAACACGTACTATATCAAACACTTACTTTATTTCTGAAAACTTGGAAATAAGGATTAATAGATTCATGCAGAAGCGTGCTTACAAGGAATTAATGACTTTTTTTAAGCTGGTGATTAGTCATTTCCATTTGAATACATTCCTCTGAGAATATACTTAGGATCCAAAAAGAAAAAAAAAAAATTAAAAATGGGGATGGCTTATGGGTGGGAAGGCCAGGACTGAAATGCGTTTCCTTCTAGTGGCATGGAATTTAAAGCCCTTGGCTCATGCTTCAGGTAACTGTGACTGTCATTTGAGCCCTGCACGTGGCTCTGTGACTTTCTGCTCAGTTTTCAAGCATGACATAATACAGAGGATGGGGCTTAAAGAAAGCAGTAAAAATGAAGGTGTGAAATACTAAGAATATCCCTTATTTCATGCTAATAGTTGGGGGGAAACAGTGCTGGTTTGCACAACATTCATGTGGGCTTTGGTGTCATCTCACTGACATCCAGAGTCCTACAGTCTCAGAGACTTGGATCAGACCTAGTTTACCTGGACTGCCAGCGCAACCTCTTTTCTCATGTCTTGCTTCATCCAGGATAAAAGAAATTGCCTCCCAGTTGCAGGACTGGGGTTTAAAACAAGCGGGCAGTATTAAGAGAGGTAAATAATACCTTTTAAAGGAGGTGCCCTGTAGAATAGTATTTGAAGAAAAACTGAGTATGGGGTAGAACGAGAGAAAGCTGAGATACTCAAGTGTGAGGTTTTGATACAGCAAGAAGGACAAGGGGGTGACAGGAAAGATCAGGGGGAGGAATGAATCTCCACCAATGTTCACATAGAAAGGGAAGAACATTAACTCAGCTCTATTGATTGGCATCAGTACAAAGGTAATACTTTTCCCAGCACAACTCTGCTGTCACAGCTGTTTGGTTACTAATGTCTCCTCCCAACAAAAGACATTACCTTAATGCAGAGCGGCTGCTGTGAGCTGCAGGCAGAGCTGAGGCCTTGACATATTCACAACTACGGTTACACAGATTATTTCTTCTAGTGCATGTTTATGTCTTGTTATTTTTCTCTCCAGAATGCTCCTGTTGAGGAAGTCTAAATATCGACAGTTACTGCTCACATTAAATGGTAGGAGGAGGGAAGAGTAAAAACCTGACTGATTGTGATGGGAGGCTCCTTTCCCCTACTCTTGCACAATCATTACTGGCAATAAATGAGATCAAGATGGAGGGTAAGAGAAGCACCAATAAAAGCACATGAAGGGTTACAAGGATGATGTAAGTGGCTGTAGAACAGCATCTTCCTCTCAAATGAAATGCTCTCATCTATCTCAGTCTATCTCAGTCCTCATTGAAGTTAGTGGGAGCCTTTCCATTAACTTAAAAGGATGTTGGATCAGCCCCAGATCCTTCATGCTGGGTGTAATGGGCACAGTCTTTAAGCTCAGAGGTGGGCGGAAGCAACTTTATGACTGAAAACTCTGTGAAATCCCAACCCTCTCGAATCCAGTGGTGAAACTCCCATTAACTTCATGTGCGCTGGGATTTTGCCACTAGACTCAGCATGAAGTGAAATCAATGCAGCGAGAGACGGCGGGATGTTTGACAACAGAGATGCTCGCTATGTTTTTTTCTACAGCTGGAATGACTGAGCAGAAACTATTTTCCCTGTTAAAAGTTTCATGCTGCCATTTCAGTAGCAATAGGAGTGAATTGAGCCTGACCGCAGCTGCCTGCCTCGTACGGAGAGAAAGTCTGGCGTGGCACCTGCCATGGGCTTTCCTTCCCAAAACACTCTCTCTGGAGTTTTTCCAGGGCTGACTGTATCTAATATGCAGTGGGTAACTGGAATATAGTGCACTTCCATCCTGCAGCAGGGACCATGCCCATAATCTGTACCCAGGTGGAAGAAAGCCCAAAGTAAGAGTTAAAATAAAACTAAGGAATTTGGAAGAAGCTTCTAAGAAAGTCATGAGCTGTACCCATCCAGCTGTGCTGTCTGCAGGGAGATGATATATCTTCAAATTGGGAAGAGAGGTGAATGTGTGTAAGAAAGAGGAAAAAATGATTGAAAACACATGCAAATTGAAAGGACTTTCACCAAGCTCTCCCCCACTCTGAAAAGAAGGATGTCCATTATAATAATTGCAATGTAAGCCCCAGAAATATGTAGCAGTGTGATGCCAGATCCCTACCTGGAAGGCTTGCAGGCAGAGACGAATATAAAAAGAAGGCACGGGAGTTCAGGGATAGGTCAATACAATGATTTCAGTTTTTAAGCAACTAGTATAGGATTTTCTGGAAAGGGCTGAAAATCTATTTCCCTTAAGCAGTTGGAGTTGAACTCTGAAACCCAAGGGCTCTTAAAACCCCAGTTGCTTTCAAAATTGTTTGTGGTTATCAATATTTAATCCTTGCCTGCTTCCCAACCTTGAGCTGCTTATGAAGAATTGCTACCGAGGGCTGCTGTGTGTTCCTCCTCTGCCCTTGCCCGTTCCCTGAGCAGGGTCCAAAACGCAAGGGTTAGTTGTAAGCATGTGATTATTCACCTTTTATTTCTACGTGTTGTCGACTGGTATTAACAATACCTTCCTCAGAAGAGATAGGGATAATAATGAGGTGAGGGTTAATTGAGATCCCTAAAATAAGAAGCCGCTGGCTTTAGACTCCCTCTGTAGCCACCAAAGATCTTTGTCCTTGGGGAGAGCGTGTAGACCTAGATGCACCATTGTAGGTGCCTGTGCTTAGATGGGCTGTCTGTGAGTCTGACTTCTCCTGGGCTTGAATGGTTCATCCCTTCAAATGCTATTTTATCGGTAATGCCACTGTGTCATTCATGTGGAGAATCATTAAAAGGGGAACATTATTTCCCTATCTTTTTCTGTGTGATAATGCTAAATGCGGTCCCTTGTACCACCCCCAAAATCCATTTCTCTTTCTGGAGCATCCGGAGTGCATGACTTCATCTGCTTGATTACCTCGAGCCTTGGGAATGCTGGCTTTGTCTCCGAAACCACCAGAATGTGCTGAGCAAACACCACCGCCCATCAGGCTGCGTCAGGGCTGGCGGTTAAAGCCTCCTAAGCAAGAAGACTTCCTAGGAACTGCTCTTCGATGAGATCATCTTTAATGATAACGGGGTTGTCTTATTTGGTGAACTGGATTGAACAGGAGGGCTGTATTACGGCCAAGTGAAAGAGCTCTTGTTTACAAATGTTTTTTGTAGCTTTCTAGGACTGCGTTTTGCCATGGAAGTGGGCGTTCATTCCTTGTCGCATTGCAGTTTCATCTTTCATACTGACAGAGTGGTTTCTGTTGTTGGAAGCAGTTCCGGTAAATTCTGCAATGGATTTCTTAAAATGTTACTGAGAAGGGGGTGGGTTTTCTCCGAGAGGGATGAAGAGCTGCGTCTCTGAGGATGCAAACTTCACAGAACCACGCTGTTCACTCAAGTCCGTCTGGCTATAGACCATCGCTGTTCTTGTGCGTCGAGCAGCTGGAGCGAGCTGAAGCAATAGAAAGGGAAGGATTGCTAATGGGCATCTAATGGGGGCCATTCCATGAAAAATCCCCTGGTGTGAGGGCAGGAGGACTCTGTGTAACGTGTCCAGTTTGTTGTTGAAGGGTGTATTTGCTGCTACAGCTGTTCTGAGGCAACTTCTCCTGAAAGAAATAACAGGAAATTAGGATGGGTTAGATATTACTGGGATATTAAGATGAGGTATTAAGTTCCTATATTAGCTGATGATATCTGGGTTATGCAAATACAATCCTTATGGTCTGCAAGTATCTCCTGCCCTCCACGAGGAAGATGAGTTTTTACAGCTCTGTTAAAACTTCACAGAAGATCAAGCTGCAGCATTACGTTGATCCAACAGTGGGGTGGGGGGAGTGTTGGAAAAAAACAGAGTAATTTGAGTTGTGTACCCTGAACCCCAGCCTGTGAGGAGGAGGAGGAGGCACATATTAACATCTTGAATTTTCACCGTTAATGTTCTCCAGAAATACAGGCCTGCCACTGTTTGTGCACGGCAGAGGCAAATAATGCAGATGACAATTGCAACTGCTGCTCAAATCTTAGTCAAGCATGTGCTTATTAGTCTGAACAGTGTCAAGGTCCCAGCTTTCTCCCTGTCAGACAGTCCAATCCCTGCAGGTTTAGGAGCTGCCAGTGCACGTGAGGACTTTTGATGGTTTCTGTCACTGTTCTCATGATGCGTATGAAGTTGAGCGTTACCCTGGTGCTAGGGTGTTCCTTCCAGCACAGCTTTTCGTGGAGAATAAATCAGTCTGGGCAAATTAGGAAGTGATCCAAGGTCTTGCTCGTAACCCATATTAAGTAGAACAAAGCTTTTATTTTATTCTAATTTAGAAGAGGTTTAACTCTGTTTGCCGTGAAGATGTCTATACTCCTTCCTGGTCCACCGCACAAGCATCAAAGAAATTGTTACAGCTCAGCCAAAAATGCTTAAAAGATGTTCTAGAAAAGAAGTTATTCCCACACAGCTGAGAGGATAAGCTTGTGCAGAGCTGAAACCAGCATCCTGGAGCTTTTTAGATGGAAGCTTTGAATGTTCAGTCTGGAGACTGGCTCAGTTTTGATGTTTTTTATTGAGATTGGTGTTCAAGGCAATGCTAACACACAGAGTTTTCATGGCCTAGTGAACAGAGGATGCAGCTCTATCACAAAAGATGAAATTGAAATGTTTTGCATTGAGGCAGCAGCTAGAGAAGGTTATGCAGGAGACAGCAGCTGACTCTGAACATTTTAGAAGCATTGAATCCAAGAAATTCATAACCAAGAATTTTTAAACACCTTGAGAGAAGAGCTCTGTTGACCTCTCTATGTTGCTTTTTAGTCAGTGAGTGGAAAAAAGCATATTGCTAACATGCTATGAAAATAAAGTACTGGTGATAAGTGCAGGTCTGTCAGCTTGACTCTGATCCAAAGCAAAATAACGGAACAACTGAAATAGGATTCCTTTAATAACAAATTTAGGGAGGACCACTTTGTTAGTGTCTATCTACCTGAACCTAAGGAAAACAGATCTTGTCAAATCAGCCTGACAAGTATTTTACTTTGCCAAGATTACAAGCTTGCCTGATAAAAAGATGCAGTAATCTTCTGAGTGGGCCTCCTTCACATCTTGATCCAGAGACAAATGAACAATGTCCAACAGAAAACGGTTTTGACACTGACAGGTCTCCAAATGGAGATGGATGGAGGGATTCATCTCCGAGCTGGTGTGCGTACAGTGGGGTTCCTTGGGGATCATTTGCTGGCCTTTTGCTATTTAACACTTGCATTGGTAGCTTGCTAGAAAACATAAAATCATTACTGATAATGTTTGCAGATGTGCATGCAGACTGGCAACTGCTGAGGTGATGAATAAGTCAGCTCACTGGAAGAGCCATCTGCATTATTTGATAAACTGGGATGTAAGAAATGCTCATTTATTATTTGCCTGGTACAGGGGCTTCTATTTAGAGGTGAAGGCAGCAGGTCTTGTGGGGGCCTGGTCCTGCAGAGCCATGACTGAGAGGCCCCGGCAGATGGAAAAGGGAGTATAAATCCCAACACTCTGCCAGGGTGTGGGTTTTGATAAGGCACCGTTCTGGATGGGGAAGGAAACGTTAGAAAACTGAACTCGATCTTGGTAAAAGGAAGTGGGTTGTTTACAAAGTCACTGTATGTTGGATAAAATCCACTTTTGTGCAGAGGGCTAGCACAGATGATATCAAGGCTCAGAATGAGATTTTCATCTCGGGCTGCCTTGCAGTGCAGGGGTGGAGTTTACCCTTTGAGTCTCTGTATGTGATTGTGCCACATCAGGATGTAAATTCTGTATTTACTGTTTTCCTGGCAAACATTTAGGTAAATGTTGCATTAAGTAGACATTTATTTTTAATAGCATTGACATTTATCTTGCTTTTCTCCTGACATTTTTAGCATCTTCACTGATATCTGCATAGCTATTTCTGTTCTAAAATTTGCACTAATTAATTGCTTTTCTGTGTATCTATGGGAGCAGCTATCAGCAAAGAGAAAGGCAGGCACTGTAGTTACACATCTTTTTATTAAAGATAAATTGAAATAATTAAAGATGTGGTATTTGATGTAGATGCTTCAGGGCTGAAAACCAACATCCTGATACCTGCTGAGAAATAACTTACTCCTCAAATAAGCACTGTTCTAGTAACTTCTGCCGTGACTAAGGCTAGCATTGGAATGTGACCCATGGTAATTACTGTTTTGAGACAAAGGGGACATTTTCTGTTCACACAGAAATAAATCACTTTGATTGCTGTTCTCCTATAGCAGGGCACTGTATCTATAATTTAAGATGTACAATGCAGTAGTGGAGCCTTTTACAACTGGATCATCCCAGCATTCAGCAGTGAGAAACCTAAGGCAAGCAATGGGTGAGCAGATAAAGGCCAATGATTTCGGGTGCTGGCTAGTGTCAGGGATGCTACATGATACTTGTGCAGCTGAGAGCACCATATATCTTTCGGTCACCAGTATCTGAAAGATATATATATATCCAGTATATACATATACACTTATATCTGGTGAGATAACCAGTATCTCACCAGAGGCGAGAATTAGCTTGCCCAGGGGTGGCTGAGCTTCAGGAACATCTTGGGATTGCATGAGCACTGAGTGGAGCTGCAGTTGTGTTGAGAAAACCAGTCCGTCATGTCAAGTGCTCAAAACAGGAATTAAATCATTCTGTGAGTGTGTTTCAGAAGTATAAACATGCATAATTCGTTCGATGTCCCTTAACACGCTGGTACATGATGACTCTGGAGAGCCTTGGAAAAGCCTTTGGAGAGCAAGACAGGGGAGAGCATCCCCTTTGAGAGCGTATTTTCCTTTCTCGTAGCTATGCATGGAGCCACTCCACGTGCAGCCACCTGGGAAGGGTTTCTAAAAACAGCCCTTTTTTATTACTTGTCGAGCACTGAAAGCATACAGTCTAGAGCAGAAATTGCTGATGTGCACACAACTGATGTGTATCAATTTCCTTTTGATAGCTGTCTTGTCTGTCTTTTGTCTGGGGTCTGAGACACTTTAGGAAGTCTGGGATCTTCCTCTCTGCCCCCTTCCCTGACTCCATCTCCTCCCCAGGCCACAAACTTGACCTTGATCCCTCTCTCTCTCATCCTGCTCTAAAGTCTTTAAACCTTTAACCAACACTGCAGCTAAACAACCCTTTCTCATGGTGTTATGAAAGCATGTCTCACTCTGCATGCCCTGAGTTTCTGTACCAGAGACATGGCAAGAAGTTGGGGGACTTCTTCCAGGGCTTTCCACCTAAGCAGGCAGTTGTCAGTGCTCCATGTTGTCCTTGACCTGGCTGAAAGGAGAGGTGAACAGTGAGCACCAAGGCTCTGGTGTTGCGGAGCGTCTGGCGAGGTGGCATCACTGGACGACTGGAGCACCTCTCCTATGAGGGCAGGCTGAAAGAGCTGGGGTTGTTCAGCCTGGAGAAGGCTCTGGGAGGACCTAATAGTAGCCTTCCAGTACCTAAGGGGAGCCTACAGGAGTGATGGGGAGGGACTCTTTAGCAGGGAGAGGAGGGATAGGATGAGATGTAACAGTTTTAAACTGAAAGAGGGGAGATTTAGATTAGATATTAGGAAGAAATTCTTTCCTGTGAGGGTGGTGAGGCACTGGAACAGGTTGCCCAGAGAAGCTGTGGATGCCCCATCCCTGTAGGTATTCAAGGCCAGGCTGGATGGGGCTTTGAGCAACCAGCTCTAGTGGGAGGTGTCCCTGCCCATGGCAGGGGGTTTGGGACTGGATGATCTTTAAGGTCCCTTCCAACCCAAACCATTCTATGATTTTATCAGTCAAAGTTTGTGAACCTGGACTTGATACCATGTTTTCTCTTCTGTCTCAGCTGAAAGGCTGACTTGGAAAGTTTAGTAAAACATGTTAAGTAGGCACCCAACACCTGACAGGGATGAGAGTGCTTCATTGTCTCCCATGTGTTCGCCTGAAAAAGCGAACACATGTAATTTGCATGTCTAATGCAACTAGAAGAGCCAGAAAAATGACAAAAAAAAAAAAGAGTGTGTCTTTCTGTTTCATTTCTGGAGTAATTCTACTTCTATGTAAAATCAGAATTGTGATTGCAGCATTCTTATTATAATTTTTCAGATACATGTTTGTAATGTGAGGCATAACCATGTGGCATTTTTACACTCTTTTTTTTTTTTTTTTTACCCCTTTCTTTATAGAATTTTATGCTCTGAGTTCTGAAGTAAATGAAAGTTTTCGAATTGACAGTTCCAGGTGTAGATGCTGCCGGTTCATAAAGCAGGCCCTGCACAGTAGCAGAATTAAACTGCCAGTTTAATTGCACTTCAGCACCTCTTATCTGATCCGCAGAAACCTTTGTGCCAATAGAGAAGCAATTGTGTTTTCAGTACCGGCATGAACATGTGCAGATGTTACTCAGCTGTCTGAAATAACTTGGTGGTATCGCTGCTCTTCCACCGCTGTCCTCGCTGATTATAAAAACCTGCTGCTTTACTCCTGTTCAGAACAAGTTTCCTGCTTTCTGGATCTGCTGGGCTTCAGTAACATGTTTGCTGGGAAAAATTCTTGCTGGCTAATTCTTGAGTCTTGCACATTTTATGCATTATTTTACCATTTGCATTTAAAAATTTAAGTGGTGAGGGCAACTTGGAGGCTCAACCAAACTTCTTCCTTTTGAATCACTCCATGCTGGAGTGCTTTGAATCGCTTCATGATGGTGCTGCTTCTTTGCAAGCACAAGGTGCCCTTGGTACGTGTGTAGTTCAAAATAATATCCAGAAATATGGGTGCAGATGGGGCCAATAATCAGTGCTTATTTCTAGACTCCTTCTGTCTTCTCATGGAGGAAAAAAATCTTTCTTTTTGAAGCTGAGCATGATGTAAAAATCAGGCAGACTTCTCATCTTCCTCTGTCCTGATGCTCACCGTCTTCTCTGTTGAAACGTGGGGACAGTGGCATGTGTCTTGCATATGGGTTGAGACTTCTGTGCACAGGGCCAGGGACAGACCATGGCTGTCTCTTCTGTGCAGGACTCTGAGAAACGGCTCGTCCTAGCCCCAGTCTGTGGGATGAGCCGTTTTCTTGAAGGTCTGTTCCCAGCCCCGTAGTGTGAGGTGAGCTGGATCCCCATCTCACACCATCCCCAGGCAGGAACTGTTGCGGGCTGCCCCTTGCACAGGGGGACACATGCAGTGCCGGGGCAAATGGCCCTCACCTGTGCTGGGGGAGGTTTCTTTTCCAGAAGCCTAATGGGAGATGTTTCCCTCTCTTCTAATTGAGTATTACTCTGAAACAAAATGCCATCTAAAAATCAATGTTCCTCTGCAGGCAGCTCTTCTCTCTCACTTCTTTCTCAATGATTGAGGTGTGGAGCTGCATTACAAGCCCTGCAAGAGCTGGATAATGACTGGCAACAGGGCACATTCACAAGGGGCCAAAACTTGGTCTAGACTCAGGGAGGGGTAGGGAAAACCACCTTCTTTAAGGAAATCTGGCAACTGAAACAAGTTTCTCTGCCCCCCATCCTGACTGTGGTTAGCCTGTCCCTCTGTGCTGGCCACTGGACATGCACGTAGGGGTTACTGAACAAAGGTTTGCTTGTGCAGCTGGGAAAGTGACAATTGCTTGGTCTTGGATGGAAATGACAACAGCATTTTATTTTTTTTTAACCCAAATCATTTATTTAAGTAGATTAGACAGTAGCTGCACGCTGTCTTCAGAGTCATTTAAAACCAAATTAATGGAGTGCACTTGTAAGCCAAGGCATAGGAGGCAAGTAATTCCTTCTTCCCAAGTCTCAGAGGGCTTGCTTTTTCCCTGCAGCATGTGAGAAGGACTCACGCATGCTTAAAATGTCATGTATCAGTTACAGAGCCCACGCTGCTGTTCAGATGACACCACTGATAAGCACACAGCTTTCTTCCCTTTTGACATACTAATCTGTGTGCCTTCTCATCATCATCCCCCATGTTGCTTTAATAGGGGCTGGGCTACACCAGCAGCATAACAATTTGTTTCAAATGAGGGGTTTCTCCTCATGTAAGGATGATCTCTAGAAAAAATCCGGGGTTGGACTGACACGTGGGAAATCACTAGGCTAAGGCTGAAGTGCATTGAGAGCCTGGCTTAGCCCATCTGCATTCAGGGCTAATGCTGCTCTTGCTTTTTAGGATTAAGATGTGGCAGAAATTCAGGCTGGGTGCAGCAGTGCTGCTGTTTGTGGGAGAGGCTGCTGCTCCATTGTGCACCATCGATGGCTGTCGGGTCACTAGAGAAGCTGGCAAGTCGCTTCAGATATTTTTGAGTAAATGCTGCTGGGATTGCTCTCCACTCAGAAGCCTGTTAAAGGCAGTGGTAGTTTTGCTGAACAGTGGTTTCTGCTCATTGGCATAAAGTCTAAAATGACCGGAGAGAAAAAGCCATCAGTTTCCAGTTCTCCTTGAGCAGATGTTTCTGCCCAGGATAACTCCCCTCTGGGGGCGGGTGGGGACAAATGGAAATTAGTTATAGGGAGTTCCAAGGGAAGGCAAAAATAAAAACAATTTCATTATAAAGTAATAAAATTACATTACCAACCTGCTTTGGCAGGGGGTTTGGGCTAGATGATCTCCAAAGGTGCCTTCCAACCCCCCTACCATTCTGTGATCCTGTAAGTGGTTATGTCATAGGAATAACCGATGGGTTTTGAGCAATAATTATTTTAGGATGCAAAACAGAGAAATGAAATATTTTACTCATGGAAAAGATTTTTGGTAGGTTCTGGATACTAGATTTTATGCTGGAGTAAATTTATACTATTAGTTCTCTCGAGAAAAAGCAGATTTTTGTAATGGAAACAGTAGCAGGATGTTGTCTCATAGAGAGACATGATGAAAGAGAGGCTTTTTCTCACCCTGCTCTTACACCCAGAAAACTTTGGGTTTTTTGTTTTAGTATCTTAACCAAAACCCCAAACATTTTTAATGCATACTCTGATGCTGCTTTGCACTGTACTGCACAGAGTAGGGACAGCTGACTGAAATAGACTGAAGGGGAAAGCATAAAAATTATTGTACAAAGAGAGATTGTTTAGATATCTTTATTTAGCAAGTGAAGTATGTTGCCAATAGGAAGGAGAAAAATGGAGATTCAGCTGTGTTTACAAAGGCAACAGACATTTTCCTGAAGTGAAGCCAACTTTGATATGAGCTATTAAGTTTGCTTGATTTTTGCAGGGCTAGTTCTGAATAGGATTTCAATGTCGTGTTTTTGAGCGAGGGCACGAACAACTTACTTTCAGTTCACGTTAGCTTTGCATCCGTGCTTTTAAAAACTGACACTTGGTCTGGTACTTGCAGACCTGAAACATGGCTGAGATCGGGGCGCAACCTGAAGCAGATTGTGCCCGGAGCCCTGTATGCTTTGGGGAAGAGCTGGAGTCCTTGTGGCACCAAAACAGGTCCCTGATACTAGTGCCATTGTTTTGGTCTTGTATTTTTTGTCCTTCTGTCCCAGCAAGTGTTTTCCTTGTGGCCTTGATCCAACAAGCCGTTTAACTGTGTGCAGGTGCAGGCACATGATGGGACCTGCTGGCACGTCTCACTGCGTGCTAAACTATATTTTCAATAAAGAGCAAACTACAAGACAACCTCTGCACCCCCCCTGCCCCTGCCAGCCCCAGCCTCGTTACTGCTGAATACAAACATCTTTCCAGAACACCAAGCTCTGGGTGGCAAACCAGGAAATACCAAATTCAGGTTACAAGTCCCTACGTTGCTGTCTCTCTGACCTCCAAGGAGGGGTATAGCTGCTGGGAATTACCTGCAACAGTTTGGCTTTGTCCACGAGAGCAGTTTTGCTGGGTGCTTGATGTGGCAGCTGGGCAGCACAGCAGGCTGTTCCTGGGTCTCGTTGTCTGGGCACAGGTTGGCTGGTCACGCAAGGCCACCCCTAACTCTTGCACCATCAGTGATCCATGTTGTGCAAGTTGTCGGTGGCAGGCGCAGGTGGATATTGCAATCCATGAAATGCTAGATGAGGGGGAACATTTTTCTCAGGGTTTCCTACGAACGAACCATGTTTTTACCTGTTACCTAGGCATGGCTATTAGCTGGCAGCTTTGGTACCTCTAAACGTATGTGGGATATCAAGTCTATTTCTGCTTCTGTCCTGCCTCAGATAAGTGCCAGCACGTGAGCATCCCTTCTCACCCCAGTAGGCTATTCACACTCTTGACTCATTGACCATTAGCCCCTTGGCCCCCTTGCTGCTGCAAATGTAGGTGACAAATAGCTCTGAAGGGTCTCCTGTATCTTACACCCACTCTTAATCACTACCCCTTAACAGGAACCCTTGGCCTTCTCTTTTCCCACTGATTACTTTCCTTGTAATTTCACCTTTCTTATTATTCGTCCATTTCTCCTCAATTCAAGCTTTTTCTGCCAGGAAGAATTTATTTCATTTTTTTTGATTTCTTGCTGTATTCAAATTGCAGCTCCTCCGAGTGAGGCCTGCGCTTTCCCATCACCTTCTTAGCAGAGCCAGGTTGAAAAGGTATACCACTACTTTACTTCCTTCCACTCCCTGGTTGAAGAACACATTTAGTAGGTATTCTTCAGGCTTTGGGGTGAGTTGAACCCTCCTGCTGATTCTGTTGGGTAAAAGAGAAAAACTGAAGGCTAGAAATTTTCTTGATCTGCCCAAGCGTGCGTACTGTTTAGTTGAACCTCTTGCATGTATGACTACCCACCAAAGAGCTCAGTTGTTGTGGTAGTACACTGCAAATTGTCCATGTCCCAGGAGGGACTTACATGGTGCTACGTAAGTGAAAATGTCAACAGGCTTGTAAGTATGAAGTCATGAGCAGCATCTGCTCATGACCAAGTTTTGGTAGGCTTCCATCCATCTAAAGAAAATGATGGATTTTTCTGAAGATCATATCCTCTGGTTTGGACATCCAAGAAGCATCAGTCCTGTGGAGTTATTTATGGTGTCTACCTCACATCAATGCTCCTTTGGAGCACTATGAGCTCACTGCGTAGAGACAAGTTTCTGAGATTTGGTTGGAAGTTTTATTTCAAAGGACTGCTATGTAACACCTAAATAGTGTTTGATTTGAGCTCTGTGGAGGAAAACGCAACAAATGGGCCTGATTCAATTCCTACTGGTTTAGAGAAAAAACATCTACTGACATCCCTTGACAAATGAACTTGACTGAAGATTAACCAAGGATTAATTTAGGATTAACTAAGCTTTGGGCCCCGATGAAGAAGTTCCTAGAGAAGTCTTTTTGCAGCCTGTCATTTCCTTTGATAGTCCCAAGCTGATGGAAGCTCTAAGCTTTGTTCCCAAACACTAAGCACAGACTAAGCCCTTTTCCAAGGACCACAAGGTATAACAGAAATCACAAAGCTGTCCTGGGAGAAATATTTTTGCAGCCTCCCATTTCAGCCACGACAAAAGTGGAATTTGAGGCTTTTTCTCTCTCCTAACCCTAGCCCTAAACACTGGCCTTGGCTGGACAATGTGTCACCATGTAGCACAAGCCACACCAATGATGAAGTTTTCAGAGGCAAAATTCTAATTAAGATAGTCCCTCCCTCTGAGGCATGGAGCTCTAGGTTGTGATGTTCTCCTGAACCTAACCCTAAACCCTGAACATTTGCCAAAGAGACCAAGCTATGGCCAAGAAAAAGAAGTTGTGAAGGAAGAAAGCTCTTTGCAGCCTCTCCTTTCCCTTGTCAGCACACACATGCCAGCTGGAGTTCCATGACCAGTAAGTGTCCTCGCTGTAACCCTAAGCGGAGGTGTGGGCTGCTCTGAAGATAAAAACACTCAGCCATGGCTGAGATGAAAAATTTAGCAGGGGGGTAAGATTTTCACTGTTCATTCCAACCTTTTCCATACCAGCTGACTTCTGCCAGCTGGAGTTCTAGGCTTTGTCTCTCTTCCTTCATCCCTAGTCTGATCCGTGTTGACAATCTCCAGCCTTCCTTCTAGGTACAGTGACTCACTTTTACTCTTTAAGGCTTGTGTTCCTTTTGACTCTTTTTCAGTGCCACAGCTAGGCACAGCTGTGCTGGTTTTGGCTGGGATGGAGTTAATTGTCTTCCTAGTAGCTGGTATGGGACTATGTTTTGGATTTGTGCTGAAAACAATGTTGATAATATAGGGATGTTTTTGTTATTGCTGAGCAGTGCTTACACAGAGTCAAGGCTGTTTCTGCTCCTCACCCCACCAATGAGCAGGCTGGGGGTGCACAAGAGGGCGGGAGGGGGACACAACCATGATCACAGAATCACCTAGGTTAGAAGGGACCTTTTAAGATCATCTCGTTCAACCAATGAAAATAAATAAAACAAACAAATAAATAAATAAATAATTACCTGACCCCAACTGACCAGTGGGATATTCTGCACCATTTGACATCATATAAATGACATCAGTACATAAAACCAGGGGAAGAAGAAAGAAAGAAGGGGAGAATGTTCTGTGTTATGGTGTTTGTCTTCCTAAGTAACAGTTATATGTGATGGAGCCCTGTTTTCCTGGAGATGGCTGAACACCTGCCTGCCCATGGGAAGCAGAGAATGAATTCCTTGTTTTGCCTTCCTTGTGTGCGTGGCTTTTGCTCTACCTATTAAACTGTCTTTATCTCGACTTATGAGTTTTCTCACTATTACCCTTCCTCTTCTCTCCCTATCCGCTCCCGGGGGGATAGTAAGCATGTGGCTCTGTTGCTAACCAGGGTTAAGCTATGACACCAGCACAATTAAAGATTATTAACAGAGCTGCGTGTTGCTAGTGTGCTTCTGACTACTATTTAGGGGTCTTCCTCTCTAATGGAAAAAAAAAATCCTCTGCCATGTAGCAGTGTTGTAGCTGTGACTTATTATGTGGAGGATGGAAAACAAGATGACACCCATGTGAAATAGGTACATTTGTCCATTAACCTGTGTGGACTGGTGTGGCTGTGTGATGAAGTGGTGATAACATGGACTTCAGGCACTAAGTATCTTCCTGCCTGTTCTGGTGCAGGCCAAGCACCATTTTCCCCTCACGGCCTCTTGAAAACTCCCCCCTGGCACCCGGCTGGGCAGAACAGAAGGATCAAACCAGCTCCCTGTTCTTTTGCATCCGGCTCTTGCTGCTCCTGCCAACAGAGCTGAGAGGAAGACTGCGTGTTTATTTTCACGTAGCGTCTCCCACCCATCAGCTGGAATCCTGCAAGCAATTTCCCTTTCCCCTTCTTCAACTCTCTGCACCCATGCTGTAAAGTAACTTAATAATGATAATAATAAAATAAAAGGCTTCCCATATAAGGAGAGACTATTTTCTGTAGCTTCTGGTACAATATGTTCCCATATGCTCAAGTCACAAGACTCCAACTCAGGACATCTAGATCTCCTCTATTGTGCTTTAATACTGGGAAGGCTGGGGGCATCCACCGAAACCTCAGTACCCATCTGCCCCAGAACTATAGCCACCATGTCCACATGGGAGGGCTTGTAGCACATGACACTAATGGGTCATTTTTAAACACACACCAAAATCAACCCTGTGCCCATAGGTAACTGGGCTGGGGAGGAATTTGGGCCTTTTTGTGGTGGAGCACTGGTAGGCAGGAGCTGTCAGCCCCAGCGAGTCTACTCATGAGTTGTCTTCCCTGACAGCTCTACTACATTCCTCCATGCTGTCCCCACAACTACAGAACTCCTCTCCTGTGCAAACAAATCACAGAATCTTATGCATCTCTGCAAGTGATGTCATGTATTCTCAGGCTCAGACTCTGGGGCCGTGAGGGGATACCCATCATCTTCAGTAAAGAGACCCAGGGAGATGGTGTTGAGTAGCCAGAAGAAGAAAACAAGTAGTAAGAGAAATATTTTCCGTCAGAAAAAGGAATGAACTGTGTGTCTGGAAAATGGAACAGTGAATGTTGACATATCCTCTCCCTGTGGAGTGCCCTCTGGTGATTAGTATTTCAGGTGGCCCCAGAGGAGGGTTATCACCTGTAGCTTCTCAGATCCTTAGCAAAACAAGGAAGCTTGCTTCTCGAGATCAACCCAGCTGCATCCCTAGATGCAGCCCCCCAGATTAGGGCTGTGAGTCCATAATCTGAGCCACAACTCAAAGCTTTAGGATCAAATCAAGGTAAACCTGCAGCACATGCAATTGCTTTTTCAGAAAGCTTGGGGGTGTGAGGCCAAGAAGGGAGGATGACTCTGAAAGCTGGAGGGAAAAACAGAGAGACACTAATATAGAAGAAAATTACTATATTAAGGATTTCTACAGGCAAATACCAGTTCAAGTGCTGATGAATGGTAACTGCCCAAGCCTGACTCATGGGTTATTGCAGGGTGGAAAGTAGTAGACTACATTGAGCATCCTTGTTTGGCAGAGAGAGCCCTGCTGTACTTTCACGTGATGCACAAGGGGTTACCTAAATGGTTTTGGTGGTGTTTTAACTCCACCTGTAACAATTAAATCAGGACAGCCCTCTGGCATGGATGCCGTTACACCACAGGACCTGATTCCCACACATCCAGCAGAGAAGGCTACATGAATGTGAACAACCCCAAGCTGATACAGCCATGACATGCACAGAAGCTTGTGCTATTGTCACAACTCTGTACTGAAAAGAAGAGTAAATTGTTTAAAAAACGAAAACCAACCCATATGTCATAATTTAAAAAAAGAGACATTTTATTTTGCTGCATGTTGATCCTTCCATCTCCTTGAAGCCAAGAGCCAGAGGGATCCTCAGGCAGCAGAAGAGCTGCAAGGCAGGAGAGCTGCCCTTGGCACAAAACACCGAATCTGTGCCATGCCCACCACGGGGCTGTTGTTGGACATTTTAACAGGAAGCACAGAGCAGGATCTAAAGGAGGGTTTGATGAAGCCAGAGTTGCCAAAGGGCTCTCTAGCTGTGGGAGATGGTGACAGGGAAGGTGTTGAGGGAAGGAATGAACAATGGAGTGGACACAGGGGTAAAAGCAGTTGGCAGGGTGTTGGAGAGCTGTAAATCTTCAGCCCTGGTGCATTTCTGACCATTTCATTTGCTTGCCAGGTCAATGACAGAAGGCTTATTCATCAAACTGTTGTATCCTAAAATGTGCTGTATTTTAGTAGAAATAACACTTTTGAACAAGAGTCATTATTTATCCCCAATCCTTTTGCCACAGCCAGAACACTTTTTCATGTGATTTAAGTTAATTAACAGGTGGGCTGTGATGATGTGATGAAGCAGTGAATCCCGCGGTGGTGCTACAAGACAGAGGTCGCCTGTCACTGGGAATGGGGTTGTGCCACCAGATCAGAGCTTGAAAGAAGCAGCTGGGGGGGGGTTGGGGGAAGTAAAAAAAGCTAAAAAAAGCATTTTCTTTTAATGGATGTGGAGATGGAGTGAATGAACAGGCTGGGGTAAGGCCTTCAGCTGGTCTTGCCATGATGTTGTCAAACCTGAGTCAGCGGTCATGCAGAGCAGAGAGAAGTAGATGAGGAAGCAGCAGAAATAATAATTCACCAATAGCTGTTGTGATGTATTTTTGTTAACAGCATTCGCAAAAGCTTACAAAAGATCACAACCTGCTCACAGGATCAAATTAAACTGAGGAACATTTTTGTTAGAATAGAAAACAGGCTGAGTCTATTGGATTATGTATCCACAACAAGCAACATGACCATTCTCAGCACAGAAATGAGGTGATGTCCAGAGGTCCTGTTGTCCTGCTGCATTTTGTTTAATTATTAGGAAGTTTCTGAAGTGCATTTTCAGCAGGAGGCGTGAAGGGCTTGTATGACCATCACTCACACAACAAGTTGAGAACATGCTTTGAAATGATGGTCCTCTCTGGTCACAGCATTTGAGGTGACATTCAGAAAGCCCACAGGAGACTCATAAGTGTGGGAAATGGCTGGCTCCACAAAAGTAGAGTAAGATTCTTCTAGGAGTAAGTCAATCACCATTGTTTCCCATGGTTTATCTGAGTGGGATTTATGCTCGGTGTATGGGCAGCACCTTGTGGTGTGGCCTCTTCTGCAACTGGAAACTGGACAATGGGTGCTCAAGGTTCCTTTGTGATGCCTAAGGGGGATGCACTGGATTAAATGCATTTACCAAGCCATTCTCAAAATGTACAGCTGGAGGGAGAAGAGGGCCCCCTCCCCTCAGAAAGTGCCAGTATTAATGCAAGATATGGTAGATATGGATTAGCTTCCTCCTTTCTCCCTTGGGCTCCCTGGACAGGTCTCTCACACCTTCCTATAGAAGCTGCTCCACTTTGCTTCAGTAGTCACTTGGCTAAAGAAAAAAAGAGCAAACATAAGGCAATTGCAATAACAATAATGATGATGATGATAATGATGATGGTGGTGATTTACTGCTGACAACTGCATGAATCACACTGGGATCTGACCACTTTTCTGAGCAGTTTTTGGTTTTTCACCCTCTGAGAGGGCAGGAGATTTGCTGGCCCTGCTCTCCTCAAGTGAGGCAGAAGGACATTGAGGAAGCAAACCTGGATCAGCAGAGTCACAGCCCGCTGTCCCTGCAAGACCCTTCTTCTTCCCCTCTGTCAGAGCCAGGAACAATGGGTTACAACCTGTTCAGCTCTGCCTTGGAGTCGACACAGCCAATGCTCAGAATCAGAGTGAATAATTCCTTTTGCACAAAATAAATTTAAAATGTAGGGAAATTAACAGAAGGAAAGAATATGCAAAGGTTCTGAAAATGGTTAGTATTTGCAGATGCAGAATTTGCCTGACCAGGAAGGTAGATGGCTGGTGCCAGGTGGAGGCTGAGCTGGGAAAGAGAATGTTTTTCAAGCTTTGCACATTGCCACTCTGGACTTAAGGAGGCAGCAGCCAGGGAAGAACTAGCAGTCATGTCCAAAAGCAAAACCCAAAGAAACCCCTTACAAAAGCTAAATCTTCATCCCAATCTCCTCTTCTCTCCCACCCTCAGATCACTAACCATGGGTCGCAGCTCCTCCAGGCTCAAAGGAGAAAATGCTGAACTAGGGCAACTCTTTATTAAACTCTCACCTTTATTATTCAAAATATTTGAACAAGTGGCAGGGCGGTTACCTCCCTCTTTCGGAGAGCTGCTGACACCAGCTGTAACACAGAAGAACAAAGCGGAGACTTTACTCAGCACACCATTTCTCCTCCCTCCTGTTACCCCCCCGCGCAAAGTGACCCCTGATGAAGGGCAGTCGGAGGCCTGAGCTTTAGAACAGCTTATTTTGTTCGCCCTTGGAATTGAAAGCAAACACTCTCAAGTCTCCTTTGATGCCAGCTGACCTGAATCAAAGCCCGCAGACCCCGAGTTGATAATCTTTACCAGATGCAGCAGTAAAGAAAGGTTTCCAATCCAGCTTCTCGCCTGCTAGGCATACATACCGAAAATTAAGTGCACGGGTTGGAGTTTGGCGTCTGACTGCTGTGACAGAAACCCTGCAGAAGAGAAAAAGCAAATAGAAAATGAAGTAATGGTCTTTCTGCAGAGCCCAATACATTCAGGTACGTAACCGACAGTTTGTAATAATCCAGGTAAGTGCCAAAGGCCCCATTACAGGCTCTGCAGCACTGGGGTTTGCTCACAGCTGGATTTGTATTCACACGTGTTTTGCCACTTTGGGAAGCTGGGAGAGTCCTGTGTGGCACATAAGCACTGGCAGAAAGGCAGAGCCGAAAGGAAGGAGCAGCGAAAGAAACTTTAATGTTTTTACTGACAGAAGCATAAGAAAATAGAAAGTGTGACCTGAGGGACTCTCGGTGGTGGATGCGGGCAGTGGCAGGGGATTGATGGTGCTGGGGACACAGATATCTCCATCACGTGCTGCAGGAAGAGCGAGAGAGATGGTGGCAGCTACCCCACAACAACATGTCAAATGATAAAAGAATAACGCGATGCATATACTACTTCAAAACCTGCAGTTTTTGTCTCATAGAGTCCAGTTCTGCCTGCCAGCCTGTGACAAGGAGGAGGAACGAAGTTGCCTGAGGAGAAAAGAAAAAGAAAATCTCACAAGTGCCCGACCTCCAGAGGTGCAATCTGTTAGGCGAGCACATCAGCTGAGCCTGTTGAGAAGGGAAGAAGGAGCAGAAAGGGGAGGAGGAAACATACACGTTCATATTTCAGAGGCCCAGCTGCCCAAAGCAAACCCAGATAAAAGGTGCTGTTGTCCCCTTGCTGGAAATAGCAGCAAGACCAGGCTTTTGGGGGCAGCAGGAGAGAGCTAAGCATTGAATGACGGGACACCTCCGCCCCAGCAAGGGCTGTAGCACTGTGTGTAGTTTCTTACAAGATATGGAAAAGGAAAAGGGGAAAAAAAAACCCCAGGCCCCCTTACCTCTCCCACAACTCACCACGTGTCCTGGCACCATGGGGTTGTGCCCCTACCCCTGGGACACTGCAGCTCGCCAGCAAAGCAGTCACATCACTTCTCCTGGGAATGCGCCAGCCATCCTGGGGGACGGACCCCCTGTTCAGAAACCGCTTTGAAAAGCAGCAGTGGGCTGGGGGCAGGGAAAGCAGCCAAAAGGTGTAATGCTGTGCTGAAATCCGAAACGTGTCCGGGATTCAGGGCAGTGGCAAGAGATCTGGCACGGCTGCAAGTCCTGCATCCAGGCAGGGGGAGCATAAAGCAGACTTAGATCAGAGTCTGCAGGGATATGCTCCCATCCCCTTCCTCCTCTGGCCATTTTGTGTGTGTGTGTGTGAATTACTGATTAATTGCCATCCCCGAGGGACTGCATTATGATAGTTTGACCTGGTTCAAGACCTCTCATCTATCTTTGCTTTTTAAAGAATTGGGGTATAATCTCATCGTGTGGCCAGAGGGCTTCACACTGCCTCCTTCGCCCCAGGCTTCGCTGTCTTTGAAAAACCATTAGCTTGCTCTCAGCGCCATGAGCCTCTCTAGGCCTGACAGCCAGAAGGCCAACGGGCACTGCATGGGATGTGTACAGCCCCTCCAGAGGTTGAAGCAGCTTCTGCACAGTAGCTGGCCTCTCCATCGACTGCCAGACCTTCATCAGCTGTGTCACAGCTGCTAGGGTGCTCCCATGCTCTCCCCCTGTCTGCCACCAACATACAGGAGCCACAGCCTCTTCCCCAGCACTGGTCCCAGATAAGTCCTATGGCCTTCTCTCAAAGATTATTTTCCCCTTCTGTTATTCTGCAGTCCCTTTGCCTAAACAGGATCCTCAGGACTCAAGCAAGAAATGATACATAATTAAAAAGCATAGGTGACCTTGTCTATCACATGCGGTTAACACATTCTTTGCAAGAAGTGAGTGGCAGAACCCATATCTCCTCAGCAGGCTTAACCCCTCATGTCCCAGAAGCCTTTCTTCTCCATTCCCCAGCTCATTGCAGAGCTGATAAACCATCAGTGTGTTGTCTGAGCCAAAACCCACACAGGTCTGATTTTTTGTTCCTCCCAGCTCCCTTAGTGCATCCTGCTGCAGCCCTCTGCATCCAAGGTGCAAGCCAAAGGATGGAGTAAAAGGGACCCTCAGTCAATGCACTGCCTGATCCCCAATGGGCAGGTGAGAGAGAAGGTGAAGGTGCTCCATGGCTGATCCTGAATCCTGGGATGCAGCCTGCCTCTGTTTTGCTCCAGTCTGGAGAAGTGCTTTCATTGAACATCCAGAGGCATCTGAAACTGAAACTAACCAGACTCATGTTACTCATGCATAAATACATCTAATCTCTGCTAGTATCTCTTCACTGGCCTCTGTCCGGGATTTTCTCCTGGTGGAGGTTCCAGCATCACAAATCTGAAATAACATGGTAACTTGCTCTAAGCACAACAAACAACATTTGGACTGAGCTCCAGGTGACCAGAATCACAAACAACTGGAAATTAACCTCTGCAAACATCTCTAAATTAAGAACTATGAGACACACAACAGTCACAGCTCCAGGCACCAGATCACACCTGTCTATGGAACTTTACCATAGCAGGACACAACACGAACAACTTAAAACACAGAAAATCTGATCTAAACCCCATTGAAATTTCTGAGGAGACCTTTCATCTTTTCATATACAATGCAACTTCTGATTCATGGCAGGAATTAAATACAGCAGTACACACATCAACACTACAACCCATCCCAAGTAGCCTGGCTCCAAAATGCATGTTAGTTGTCTGGTAACCTGTTCCCAGTCTGCCCAGTGCCTTTGGTTTGGTCTTGGTCTGGGGTTTGAAGTGCGACAGCTCTCCCAGATGGGAAATGGGCTCGGGGCTGACAAAGGTTTTAGGTTTGGGCAGGGCAGATTTGTGTGGCTGCACTCCCCTGGACACCTCCTCCATATCCAAGTGGGGCCTTTCTTTCTCTCTTTCCTCCCAAAGCACTTCATAGAGGCCACCCCAGCACACAGCTGCCTCCCAACAATAGGGGTGCACATTTAAATATTATTTAGCATGTAGTTTGCATGCTGTCTAGTCTTTATTTCAAAGAGCAGTGTATAGGAATAGCACTGGCAAGCCAAATTTTTTAAAGTCCTTGAAGTGCTACAAACCCAACTGCTCAAAAGTAAACCAAATCGCTGATGAAAGGAAGAGCCATGTGTCATTGCCACAGGTAAGCAGCCAGGCATCTGCTTTAACAGGGAGTGTTTAGAGGCCTGCAGTGAGCACACCCTTGCTTAAGTTCCTATCAAAAGGAAATTCAGTCTCAGGAGGATTTCTTTTTTTCCCTGAGAAGTTTTCCTGCCATATGGTGCAAGTCTCAAAAATTCATCTCTGAATCATTTATTTTTAATAGGTAAATATCTTCCTTCTGTCTCTTCCTTATTAAGGCTTCCTTAGCAGAGTCAGAAGAAAATGATAACTTTTTTTTTTTTTTTTTAAATAGAGAACAGGCATCCCTTTCTTTCTGTCTTGGCTTTGTGGAAGTTTTTTCTTTGAGAAGTCTGTCCAGAAGGATAAAGTGGCTGCGCTTATCCCTCAGCACAGCAAGGACACAGGCCCATTGGAACGGGTCCAGAGGAGGGCCTCAAAAATGATCAGAGGTCCGGAACACCTCTCCTATGAGGACAGGCTGAGAGAGTTGGGGTTGTTCAGCCTGGAGAAGAGAAGGCTCCAGAGAGACCTTCCAGTACCTGAAGGGGGCCCACAGGAGAGATGGGGAGGGACTCTATCATAGAATCATAAAATTGTCTAGGTTGGAAGGGACCTTTAAGGTCATCTAGTCCAACCACCAACATAAAAACCATCACTAAACCATGTCTCTAAGCACTATGTCTGCAGGGAGTGAAGCAATAGGATGAGGAGTTATGGTTTTAAACTGAAAGAGGGGAGATTTAGGTGAGATATTAGGAAGAAATTCTTTACAGTGGGAGTGGTGAGGCACCGGAAGAGGTTGCTCAGAGAAGTTGTAGAAGCACCATCCCTGGAAGTGTTCAAGACCAGGCTGGATGGGTCTTCAAGAAACCTGATCTAGTGGGAGGTGTCCCTGCCCATGGCAGGGGAGCTGGAACTTGGTGATCTATAAGGTCCTTCCAACCCAAACCATTCTATGATTCTGTGATTTTATATGTTCCCTCAGGGCAGTCTGAGGAAGTGCCACTCTTCTCCGCCTCGTCTGCAGCACAGGGCTGCTGGCAAACCTCCCTGCTTCAGCAGGGGTAAGTCCCACAGCAAATTGCATTTATGCAATAATATGCTTACAATATTACAGTATACATGTTCAGCTCCTCTTACACAATTCAGTGTGGTTTTCTTTCTGCTGGCTCCATTGCCGCACCTTTGGAAAATACACTTCATCACTTCAGCAGTCTTGTTGTTCCCAACTTTGGGAAAGATTTTAAATAGGCAGCTTAGGCAGTTCTCTTCATTTCTCTCAACATGAAGATTTTCTCCTTTATTGGTCTACTTTTGGAAACACAGACTGCAGAAAAAAAAGGAATTTTGTTGATAGAGACATGCAGTTGCATTTGCGAAAGTAACTTTCCTTTTCAGAAATACGAGAGAAGGTTGGTCTGTTATACTTAAATCTATGTATGTTTTGCTGACTTGGAACTTGGTACCACATTTCAAAGACCAACTTGCTAAGCCTGATTGGTGTCCTTTATCTTTTGATGTTTAAGAAGCTTTTCTTTCCAAAGTCTCCTTTTCTTTCAAGGCACTTCAATGAAAGTCTTCTCTTGCCCACCTTCAGAACTGCAAGTAGCATCCTTCAATTCTCCCTGATTTGTCTTATGTATTCTCTTGATTAGATGCAGATCATAAATTTGCCCTAATTTCATAGCTGGAGTTTTTCTTTTTCATTTTCTTTTGATTATGAGACATTTATTTCATCCTAATAAAATAATGTGTGCACTGGAGTGTGCTCATCCCTCTGAAAGTAAACTTTCGGGGTCTACCCACTGCAGTAAGGACATTAAATGCATCAATTGGAAGCAGAATAAACTGATTTCTTGCTGACATTTCATCAAGCATCTGGACTGTTTTGGTATTTTATTCTTAAACTACCACTACTTACATCTTCATATGCAAAAAAGTGTGTTTAAAAATAAAACTAAGGGTCAAATTCTGACCTTGTCTTCTGTGGGAACTGCACTGACGTGGTTCTTGAGATTGTGTTCTAGTCAGCATTCCACAGCAGAAAGAGGATTTTTTTATTTTGTTTTGGGTTTTTTTGGGCAGCAATAGCTACAGGGTAAAAGACCCACTTATGTCTTGTTTGGATGCTTTAAAACAAACTATAGTCTTCAGTGACAGTTCTGGGACTTGTATATCACTTCATTTTTGTATTTCTTTCCTTCTAGCTTTTTGTCACCAAAGGTATGTGCAAGAAAGAGGATGATGGTTATTATTATTAATTTTAAAGAGGTCATCTGCTCCTGCTTTCTCTCTCTCTCCCCTAGAATCATTTTTTTCTGTTTGTGACATCAAAATTGTTGCTGTGGAAGTGTTTATCTCAAAAATAGAAGAACATGACATCATGCAGGAAAGTAAAAGCAGAAGCTGAGGAACTTTTAAAGGTGCCCTGATTTTTATTTTTTATTTTCTTAAACTCTGATTCAAACTGCATTGCCCTGAATAAATGAATTTGGCAGGCAGTACCTACCATGTCCCTTGCTAGCATGTATGACTTCCCAGAGCTTTCAAGTTTCAATATGAGATGATCAGAAACGGCTTAAGACTTAAACTTCCAAATTGGGGTTAATCATGAAAATGCAATTAGATCCTCAATCATAGATTCCCTGGCAAAATGCTCCATTGCTTATGACTCCTGCCAAATTTTGATAAGATTATTTAATTCCATGCTCGTGACGGTCCTTTGTAGGACCCAGGGAGTGTCTTCCCTTGATGTTCAGTTTAGCTGTGGGGTATAAGGAAGGTTTGGACAAGATGTTTGGTGTCTTCTCTCCTTCTGGAGATCAGAGACTGGATACAGCAGAGATGGAGAAAGTGGACTAGAGGCAAAGCTTCTCTTTGTAGGATTGAGCAACCTCATGAGTGACTGGGTCATCTCTTTGGTCCTTGGACTCAGAACTGAGATGATCACCAGGTTAGAAATAAGAATCAAGAACCTATGGGTATTTCACCTCCTGAATTAACACAGGGTGCAGTCCATCCTGGAAGATCACCTGAGCGTTTTTCCCTGATGGATCTGGCATGGTCCTAGGACATTAGGACCCCTCTCTGTGGTTCTTTGAGGTGGCTGTTGTGTGCTTTCTTCCTGAACCAAAGATCTTGTGCTTGTCATGGCTTAATGAAGTGTTTTGTGCAAAGCAAAGAAGGGCTGTGGATCCTTCCATTATAAGGTTGTCTGTGACTTGCGAGAGACTGGATTTGACTCAGCAGGCTTCTTCCAGTTGCATGACTGATACTAGTTGTTCAGGCTGAGCTCATAGGAGAGTTTGGACTACTGCCTCGACAATCCTTTACTTGCATTCAGGCCTGGATTGGGAGTAGGACTCTTGTAATGGGCTCTGAATGTCACAAGTCGCCCAGAGGAAGGGGCCAAGGGTGGCAGCTTACTGCTGAAGTCTGCTGCTGTCATTGATTTGAAGCTTTTTGACTTCAGATCCTGTACTCTTCTTCTGAATTTGCTTTTTACAGAAAGTCTTTCTCATTCTCTGTGTGGCAATGGCAGTCCTTTGCATATCACAGTCCTAAACTTGCCTGAGGCCTCTGGCTGCTTTGGTCATGAGACAATAGTTCAAGAACCAACAGAAAAGGCTTTTGGCAGCCACTGCAATCCTGCAGGTCGGGTCCGCTCCTTATTCAGTGTACTGATTTGCTGCAGAATTTGGCAGAGGTTGTTGTGGGACAACTCCTTCACCCCTATTTTTCTTCTAGGGTTTGGAAGGCCTCTGCACAGTTCTTTCTTATCTTCACTGCATCACACCTGCTCATCTGTTTGTCACGTCTCTTTCATCAGGTGGGATCACACAGTCTCTCAGACAGTGGACATGTAGATGCTTTGTGAGTATCGTCCTCATCCCACAGATTTTTAATGGATCTGCATGTCTGCATTTCTGTCCTGGGCAGGAGGCATTACCTTGGCACCCCTGCTCCCCCAGCTGAGGAGCAAACAATCAGGGTACACACAGGGGCTGAGGCTGAGGCTGAGACTGAGGTACCCAAGCAGCTGCCCTTCAAGATTTCGTCATGGCTTCACAAGGCCAAGGGTCTGATTGCGACATTGACCATGACAGATCAGACATCATACCTCCTGCACCGCACCCCCAGCATGTCTGAGCATCCCGGTGGCTTTTCTGAAACCAAGAGCACAGGGGACCGTGGTGCAGGCTTCTCAAGGTAGCTCCAAGGACGATCTAGAAAGATCCAAACTGATCCCACGGTGATCAGTCCTGCTTGGCTTCTGGAATGAGTTATAAGCAAGGAAGCCACCCCTGCCTACCAAAAAAGAGAAGAAAAGATGAGGCAAAATGATGCCACAGCAATTCTAGAGTTTTACCTTAGAGAAATCTTGATTGAAAAAGCAGCAACTAAATTCACACGGGATAATGGGAAATAGAAGATTTAGAAAATAACAATTGTTATGTGGAGATAAGGAGATGCCGGTAGACATGGTTTAACAATGGGAAATGTATCCTTGGCTTTTTATTTAATAGAAAAGCTGATTTAATTCTCTTTCATATGAAAAAAAAAACCCGAACAACTGAAAAGGAGGGAATGGTAAATTGTTACTGCCTATTTAAAAACACAGAAACTGCAAAGAGTTATTCCAAAGGCGTTTTCTTTGTCTTGCTCACTAGCTCATAACTCAAGTGGAATAGTTAATGAATCTGAGACATTCTGAAACGTGCAAGTGCATTTTCCAGTGTCTCCCGTAATTGATCACTCTACAGGGAGACAATTAATTTATCAAAATTAGGACTTCTTGATAGGATTATTTCACAGTTCCTCTGCCGTTAGAGAGGAAAACAAAATAATGAATTAAACAAAAAGTAGAATTTCTCAAAAAAAGATGGCTCCCTAGCCAAATAAGATTGAACCTAATGTGATAATGGATTTATTTTGCCCTTAATGAGGAAGTAAGTGAGCTCAGAAGGTAAGCACCATACATAGACACCACTGCCCAGAAACTGTATGAGCTCTCAATCAATTTAGCATTGCTAAATTATCTGTGTCAGATCTCAGCACTTCTTCCTAAGCTGTTCAGCAACACTTTGAAGCACTGGTTTAATTTTAAACTTGTTGGTTCACTGGTTAACTGCTGAGGTACAGTTTCACCAAGCATGTGGCTGCAGGTACCAAACATCTGACCAGCTGCTCCCTCTGCAGATTGATGTCACCTTCAGGAGGTGGTGGTTAAGGTTCCTGCAGTAGCCCTTGCTGAGAGATGTGACTTTTCTCCTCAGCTCCAGCAGAATGGAAGTCACCAAGCCTGAGGATGCCAAGGATAGCCCCAGGGCTCTGTCATTTCACAAGCTTCAGAAGCTTGTGAACCATTAGGTGCACATTCACTTACAAAACCTGATGTCTTCGTGGGTGCCCATTAGGAGCTCAGCACAATGGACCCCTGAGTTTGAAGCTTTTCAGTGCTCCTACAACACAAATATTAGATAATAATTCCTAAAAGTAAGAATAGAAAAATAAACTAAGCACAATCTTGGTTCAAACTCTTGTTGAAATCAGCAAGGTCTTTCTTTTGAGCCCATTAGGGCTTTGATTTGGCTCTTGAGAAAAATTATTTTTTTGCATAAAAGAAACACCAGAAGCATACTTGTTGTTCCTGTGTTCAAGTATGGGACTCTTCCACATTTTCTCTGCATAATGAATTATAAATTTATTCCCAATCACTTAACAGCAAGGAGCGAATAACAGATCCTACACACTAGGCGTTATTGGAGAGATAATGAAACCCAGATGACATTTCAGGAAGAACTTTGAAATCCCTTTTCCTTAGATAAGCTATCATCTGCTCTGTAAGCAAAATTGTTGTGACTATGGGCTTTTTTTTTCCCCTTGGTTTTCATTAACACAACCATCTGCATAAAAAACAAGATTCTTGTTTCTGAAAAGTTCATATTCTCCTGCTGCTTGTTCCCCCCCCCCCCCAAGTTTTCATTCTCTGTTAGCAGTCTGATAAATCACTTCCACTAAATGCAATTATGGTATCACCAACATGGCTTTATCGCTTCGGGTGATAAGGAATAAGCAGCAAGCACAGCCACAAAACCTGTAGGAATACAGATTATGTTTCCATGTCATTTGCTCCATTAACAGCTTGTATGGCATGTTTTGAAAATAGGGAACAAAAAGAAGACATGATAGAAAGAGATTATATTCTTTATGTACCTCAGATGCTTACTGCTGAGGTAATGCATAGATTAAGAGCCTCAGGTAGGTCCTTCTGAGACCAATGGAAGGACTTTCATCAGCTTCAGTGTGTTTCAGATAGAACTACGCATTTGGAGTGAAACAGAGTACCACTATGTAATCAACACGGACAAAAATTGGAAAGGAAAAAAAAAGAAGCAAGTGAGAAGAGAAAAAAGGCTGCAGGCACTTTTGCTGACTTGGATATGATGGTTCACAGCAGACTCCATTGAAGCTGAAACAGATCCATATCTAAATGGAAATAAGGAAACCACTACATCTGAATGAGATTTTGCTGATGCTGTCTAATTAACCTGGTACCTGGTTCAGGTACTTTAGTAATTAAACTTTAACTTTAGAAGCTAAATTGCTTATAAATAAGCTGCTGGGATTTACCTTGGGCATGGAGATCAACAGTTTTCTTGTATTCTACTCTACAAGAGCCTGGAGCGTCATTGTGACAACCAGCATTACAGTCCAAGCCACCACCAGAAACAGATCTGAAGAGGAAGAGACTCATATTTAACTATAGTCAAGAAGACCTGTGGGGAAAAAAAAACCAACAAAACACACACAAGAATTTTAACTGGCAAAATTTCATCTAATATTTAAAGCATTAACTTGTGCTGTAAAACAAAATGCATTGTGAGAAAGTTAGTGGACAAAACTACAGCGAAGATGACAGGTTGCCAAGAAAGGATAATGTCTGATGAATAATCACCATCCAAAACACATTTAAATATTTCTAAAATAGAGGCAAATTGCAGCTTGGAAAATATAAGGGATACTGGTAAGACAGGAGAGTCTGTCTCAGGAAGGCTGTGAGAGTGGTTGCGAGTAATCTCCTTGGCATGACTTCCCAGGGCAATGCTGCACAAGAAGAGGAGCATGAGGCAGAAGCAGGCATGTTGCCATGTCTCTATGCAGCATGGGCAAGACCACTTCTGGAGTGAGATTTCCAGTTATGGGGTCCAGGCTGCATGCAGGATGAGGAAATATTGGGGAAAGTCCACGTGAGGACAGTCGGGATGACCCCTCAGTAAAGAAGAACCAAGCCTTCCCAGGTGTGACTTCAGGTAGACAGGCTGGCTTTCTTACCAAGGAGGAAGTTGAGCAGTGACTTGTGTTCTTACACACAAAGAAAATTGTGTCTGATAAGGGAATGTTGGGGTGGTATAAAGTTGCAGGCACAGGGATAACAGGTTCCGGCGGGTAGAAAATGAAGTCAGACTGAATTCAACTGTGACACGAGATGTAATTTCCTACTGCTGAAGTCAATGGGATGTCAGAGTGCCTGAACAGGGGAGGAGGTGGGCTCTATTCACGACTACACTAAGCACCTCTGCCAGTTTAGGATAACACAACACCCCCTGCGCAAAATGCCCCTCTCTTAAAATCTGTACATAATCTGTACATAATCTGCACATAATCTGTACAAAGACACGGAGGGGCGAGCCGGCAAGAGGGAGCACACTACCGGGAATCCGGTGCGGACGAGGTTCTGGCGTGGACACACACCCAGGGTTTGCACTGCTGGGGATTGCTGTGAGATGAAAATAGGATGATTTCCCCGGTCTGTTTTCTCCTTGCTCTGTGGGGAGGTTGGGGAGCACCCTGTGGCTGGGTAGTGCTAGCACCTGCTGCTAAGGCCATTAGCACAATGAACCTCCCTGCATCCAGGCTTTGTGCAGTTGCCCGAGGGGCTCTGGGGGGATATTTTGGTCCTGTCAATGTATGGCTACTAGATATGAAGAAGAAATTTAATTCCAACTGGGCACCTAATCAGACAGATCACAGCACACCAAGGCGATCAAGACCTCTTTTACGTTTTATTTAGTCCATTACCAGATATGGAATTAGACCAGAAGAAATACTTGGGTAACATCTGCTGGTGTCCACCATGCCGAGCACAGAACACCTGCTAGTGTGGAGTCCTACAGGCCCCAGGATGAGCTGCCTCCTGCTGCCCACCTCTGCCTGGCAGCAGAGCAGCTTCCTGGTCTGCTGGAGCCCGGGCTTTGCTCCTGTCCCCAAAGATGGGACGGCCAAGGCACTGTGATGCCCTGGAGGGGGTCAGGATGGGCTTCCTGGCCTTCATCTGCCTGAACACTAAGCAGAAAGGCAGAACTGTTAGTTGAGGACTGAGCTCCTCCGGCTTCCTGCTGAGCCTGGCTGCAGCCCTTTAATTAGGGAAAGCTAATTACATTTGACAGAGGAAAAGAGGCTGTCAAGTAGTATGGGAGGAATTCTTTTTGATTCAGCAGAAAACATTTTAACCTGAGGTGTCCTGTAGGCAGTCAGCAAAAAGAAGAAGACGGTGTGTCTGAGAGCTGGGTGTGTTGTCTTTTCAACAACATTTCCCCTTCGCTGGGGATGTGTCCTATTTGGACAGTGGCCGAGAGACAGGAGATGAAAGGCTGCTGAGAGTGAGGTTTCAGACCAGCCAGCAGCACTCCACCTTCCTGCTGCTTCAGGACGTGCGGAACCTCATGACTTATCTGCTTATCAAAGGATTTTAGGCTGAGCTTTCTCGAAGAAGCTGTCACGAGCTGAGCACATCCCAGCCCCACTGCCCCGGGCTGGCACCGGCTCAGGGTGCTGCTGGTGACTTATTTCATAACGTAGTTAAATAATCTCAGTATCGCAAAACTTAAACTTGCTAAACTCCAACGACTAGCATAATGTGGAGTTCGAAGAGCTGGCGATCGCAAATGGTTAACTAACAAGTGTTTACAGCGCCTCATGATAGTTGCTGGCACTAAGACAAGGGCAGTAAAAAGTGGATTAGATGAAGATAAATGTGAGACACAGGCAGAAACAAGTACTCCAGCAGATGTGTGTGGAAATTAATGGGGTGGTGAAAATAACAAATTCTGATTCGCCACACAGTAAATGCGTCTCTTGATAATCGGTTTCCAGTAGGATACCAAGCGGGCATGCCAGAGACAGAAACCTAAATGGGGGGACATCTCCACATTGCCAATGCATTGGATAGACACTGAATTGCTCAAAAAAGATGGCTGGAAAAGTTGAGTTTGCTTTGTCCCCTGCGGTTACCCCCCTTCAAGATTTTATTTGCTGGATCTATGATCCAGTCTCTTCACAAATAAATCTGCAGGGCTACCAGGGAAAGATATCTCCCAACTCAAGCATAAGGCTTGGGTCAGGAGATCTTGGTCACGTTCCAACCACTACTGCAGATATCCTGTCTGATGCGGGGCAGGGGGTCACTACCGACCCCACATGTCTGCTCATCTAACGAACTGGGATGTGAAAGCTCCCACACAGCACAATACTTCACCAGATGTGTTGTTGAACTTCATGTGTTTGTGTTTGTAAAGAGAACATAGGATGAAAGGCATTACAGAAATGCAAGATATGATTTGTTATGATTTAAAAGCCATTCTGGTTTAGCAGTGCTACTTTCAAATATTTGCACCCTTCAGACATTTCCTGATAAGGACTCAAGCCCAGCTTTTGTTTTCTGGTCCCATTTTTTAAAGAAGCAGAGTGTGGTTTCCAAACCATTTGGAAATGGATCTTTGAGCTTGCCCACTGCAACTTCTGTGTCTGGGGGCACCAGGCTGTGGTTCCACAGACATGAAAAGCAGTCCCTGTGCTCACTTCTCTCCCCGGTACCTATGGACAGGCTTCCTCCCCTGGCATCATCCCACACATCCATCCTTGCAGGTGCAGGCAGTGAAGGTGGCTCAAACCGACCCAGGGCTTTGCTGCATCCATCCCTTAGTGCTTGGAGGAACCAGAAGAAAGGGAAGGAGTGACAGTGGAAGTCAAGGGGAGGGAGCTGTTTTGTGGTTCCCATGCTAGAAGCATAAAGGGTGTAGATCTGCAGTGCAATTTTCATGGCAAGTGTTCAAGGCCAGGCTGGATGGGGCTTTGAGCAACCTGCTCTAGTGGGAGGTGTCCCTGCCCATGGCAGGGGTGGTTGGAACTAGATGATCTTTAAGGTCCCTTCCAACTCAAACTATTCTATGATTCTATGATATAATTCAGAAGAGAATTCTCCATCCTCTGCATCACAGTTTTCTGTTGCCTGAATTGGGTGGATAAAACCCACCCAAAAATTGGGTGGCAGCTCTGCCCACCAAGGCCTTGGGAAGTGCCAACTTAACAATAGCAAATGGAGGTTGTTCTTTACTTGCTTTGCTTTAAGAAAGGGTTGTGGTGTTTTTTTATCTGGGGTCATACAGTGGAGGTTGGGGAGATGAAGTTCAGCCTGCAAAGGACCTGACCGTCCAAGCCGGGACTGCCCTGGTGCCCATGTTGTCGATGTGTCTGGAGCTCAGGCTGCATCAGGGGAGAAGGATGGGAAGTCCTGAGACTTGGAATCACCCCAGGGGTAACTGTAAGAAGGACCCACCTCATCACTGGTACTTGGTAATTCTGCCCAGGTGCCTGCACCGAGGTTGGAGGAGGCTGAGAATAAACCCTCTGAGTACCTGCTAAAATTCAGTAATTTGAAATAGTGGGGTGTACTACTCATAGAGGAAATGAAATTTATAGATTTCTGTGTTACATCCTAAAATAAAAATGACATTTTTGACTCCCAGAGAAGGCAGCAAGTGCCTCCCTGCTCAAAGGATGGTTTTCCCTGCTGAGCCCCTGGGCCATGTGTGAAACCACTGCTCAAATACTCTGTCCCCTGACCCCTCTTTCCCGGCCTTCTTGTGTTCAGCCTCATCGGTCCCGGGCTCCCTTGCCTCAGGCTTGGGCAACAAGGGGTTGGCAGCTGAGTGTGGTGGCTAAAGCCCCCCGAAAGTAGCGAGCAGGGACCTTCCAGCTCCAGACTACAGACTGTTTAGCCCGACTAAACGCATCTAATTTCTCAGTCACCGCTTCTTGTGCACATGACCTGTTAAAAGGATTAAATTAAAAGAATTCCCAGAGCTAATCTAGTGATGATATGATGAGAGACAGGAGCTCAAGCGTGTCCCAAAGGTGGTTGATCGGGTTTCCTGGGATGTATTATTTATGGGGCCATCTGCTTGAGACAAGTATTGAAGTCTGAAGGGGAGGGGGATTATGATGGAATTCACTCATTTAACTGAGATAGGGGGTACTGCAGGTTTCCCTCCCTCCCCTCCAAAAAAAAATGCTGCTGTAGTTATTTATGGAATAAAGCTGGCAGCAGAGTACCTGTGTGTCGATGCCTTCAACAAAATGCTACTCAGCTCTGAGAGCTTGCCCATGTCCTCACAGAAGAGGCCATTCATAGCGTGGCCCATTAGAGTACAGGAGAGAGGCACAAATGTGTTCCAGTCTGAGGTAGTGGTACTGTGAAATACAGCCGTATAAACAGAGCCATGGCTGGAATGTGAGGAGGCAGCAGCAGCAGCCAAAAGAGGCAGAGTCCACAGGAGAACAGGAAGAATTTCCCCAAAATAGCTGCTTTAGTTACTATATAGCTCAGTAACTGCAGGATTTGTTTACCACTATTATACACAACATGAAAGAAAATCACAGATATCAAAATAGAAACTGTCTCTCTTTCTAATTTGGGCTGACGTGCTATTTAAATAATATGGGTCAAGAAATCTGAAATAAAATATCTTCATGAACAGGATTTGTGTTCTTTCCTTTCTTGTCTGTCTCCCCTGGTGCTAAAATCAGCCACCTTCTGCTGACATTTCCCCATAGCAGTTGCATCATCAGCTTTCTAAATATTGAACTTCCTCAGGCTAACATCTATGGTTTTCTTAGTGATTGGGAATGAAATTCCTCTCAAAGCTTTAGCTGGGAAGGTTCTGCTAAACCTTTAAGTAAAAATTTGCTGGAAGCTACCTGTCAGTTTGCTGCCCATGTTCCAGTAATTCAGACTAATGACTCGTCAGCCCCCTTTAGTTAGTTTTTTTTCCTTCCCTTTGCATCTGTCTAGAAGTAGCTTTCTGCTCCAGTTATGGGTTTAATAGCACAAGGCTATCTACCGAAGCGAAATTCTCACCCAGTCTTTCTTGATTTGTCTCATGACTGTTTTCATAGACCTTATTTCATTAGTTGCTACCAAAAAAAAAATAATATCCGGGCAACTGGCTGTAGTGCTCAAAGATTTGTGCCTCCAAATTGCTTAAGAGCTGTTCTGGGCACTGGACTCTGCAGGAAAGTTTTGATTAAGAAAAATGCAGAACCTGGTCATGGACTATAAGAAAGGCGAATATGTATAAAATCAGAAATTCTTTTATGCAAAGCTTTTGCTTGGCTGAAATTTCAGTTTCTGTGTTGTGGAAGGTTTCTTCCAGTGTTGCTGCCTGTCTGTGTTTTATCCGGACAGGCAGGGAATTAGGTTTCCATCTGATATGCGACTTGTGATAATGATCCACGTGCCAAATGTTCAGGCAGGGAAAGGCAGCCCGTGGAAGGAGCCTGGATCAGGCCATATGACTGGATTGTTCTCATTCATGATCTTTTGCTGCTGTGTCACCAATGTAGTTGCCCCCCACGGGCCATCCCAATGCCTCCCTGGCATGCCTTTCTGGCTGGGGGACAATCCCATGGGATGCTTTGGTGGGGAGGAGGGAGCAGAGAAGCTTCCCTGCAAATGGCCTTCAGGCACATCAGCATAAACAGTTACCTGTGAGGGCCTACAGCGAAGGGCTGGGTCTCCTCAGCAAACCCTGCTCTGTGACACCTGGACAGTAAGGGTCAGGGAGCTACGAGCTGGATGCATACAGCAGAGGAGAACTGCATGAAGCCTGAGCTGGGGGCGGGGGGGCACACAGGAACATCTCTGTGCATCCTGCCATAAGGTACTTCAGGCACGTGCTTCATACTCTAAAGACCCAGCAAGGTGCATGTGGCACAGGTCAGACACAAACGTGCATGAAGTTTAATGCTTGTGAACATGCATTATCTTGTTGCAAAAGTCTGAGCTAGCAAGTTGATAAAAATCCACCAAGCCACTAGACTTCCTTTTTGTTCCCATCGTTGTAAGCCTGATACCAGGGGCAGATATGTTTCTCTTTCTCCCAGCCCAAAAGCCTTGGGAGTACTTGATTTCTGTCCTGAAACTGCTCTGGTTGGCAGCTCTTCTTTTGCTGCAGAGAAATGACTCCCTTACAAGGGACAAGACCTTCGGGCAGGGCAGAGGGCCAGGGGTTTTAAAGCCCTTGCAGGACAAAATACTGGAGAGGCTGGCATCAAGTGTCTTTTGAGCAGGTGTCTCTGCAGAGGCTTCTTCATTTTCCAGCAAACCAGGCAGAAGAGACATGAGAGCTTCTTAAGGAATACCTATGAGCAAGTGGCATCGTGCCTCATTGTTTGTACAGCCATTATCACCAAACGTTTGGCTGTTGCTACCCCACAATTAAATCAGGGATGAAATCCAGTCTGCCTGATTTTACTATTGTTAGCTACCATCATGGCTACACTGCCACGTTGGGTGGCAATGCTTCCCAAATCACCTCTTTTCCTCGGGATAATGTCCTCCAGGTGGCTGGAACAATCTCACCCCTCACCGCTGTTCAAAGGAGAGCCCTGTTGCTTGAGTTCAACCGCCCATTTCCACACCCTCTCTGGTCCCATGTCATACACTGGTTGGGTGCATCACCATGCTAGGCTCATGAAGCCATCTATGAGAGCAGCCCACCTGCATTGTTACTGTTAGTCTTCTGCTGGATTATTCTTCTGATGGTTTAGTGATCCAAACTGCCTTCATGAAGGGATGCAATATTGGACCCAAGATCACGAAAGCAGGGAGAGCAGATGCTGGAAGAGATGAAAGAAGAAAGGTGTTCACAGTGGTGAGCCATCAAGGTGGCTCAGTCTCTTCTAACTTGGTCCTCATCCCTGCCTGGTGCCCTTCTCTCTACTGTGCTGCGTCTCATTCAGTCAGTGACACAGTGGGTCAGGAGATCGGGTGAGTGATGGGGAGGTTGTTTCTCTTTTTTCACTTGGGATACTGGCAGCCAAAGCCACTCTCCTGATCTGGATTGCTGAGTAGTGGTGTGAGCAGACACAACGGTGTGGGAAGAGGCAGGGCAGGGATCACTTAACCCATCTCTGCTGTTAAAAATTGTCCACTGCATTGGAGCCTCAGCGATCAGACTAAATTTTAGTCTTCTAAGAGGGTAGAACTATTCAAGTAAGCCCTGATGTTTCCTGTGGGGTCAATGGAGAACAAAAAATGCTTTTGGAGACTTCCAGGTCCTGTTCCTTTAATTTTAGATGCCTGTGTTAGGTGGATTGGGTTTGTACAGTAAACAGAAAGCCGCAGTAGTGGTATTTTTGAGGTGTACAATATCATGTTACTTCCAAGTGGTGGCAGTAAATACAGCCTTGTTTTTCAGGGCTCCTACATGAATGTGGATGTGTGGCTGATTGGCTTTAGGTGAGCCCCATGTGGAGTATCCAAGCAGTTATGGACTGCATGCAGCTGCTTCACGTCTGTAGGTTCAGATATGTGCTGTGGCCATGAGTATTCACCCCCATGTGGGCCAGACATCCTGAGGTATGATCCAATGGGTACATTTATTTCCACTGAGTGCCTGGATGCATATCTTGCTTAGCTGTTGGGTGCTAAAAATACATAATGTGCCTCCAAAATACAGTTGTAATTGCATCAGAATCACGGAATCACAGAATCACAGAACTGTTGGAGTTGGAAGGGACCTTCTAGTGATCATCTAGTCCAACTCCCCTGCCAAAGCAGGATTGCCTACAGCACATCACTGGCAGGTCTTGAAGGGGGACCTCTCTGACCTCCACGACCTCCCTGAGCATCCTGTTCCAGGGCTCTGTCACCCTCACCGTAAAGAAGTTCTTCCTCATATTTGAATGGAACTTCCAATGTTCTAGCTTGTGCCTGTTGCCGTCGTCCTGTCACTGGGAAACATTGAAAAGAGTCCAACTCCATCCTCCCTCAAACTGCCCTTTAGATACTGATAAGCATTAATTAGGTCTCTCCTCATCCTTCTCTTCTCCAGGCTAAAGAGTCCCAGTTCTCTCAGCCTTTCCTCACAAGGCAGATGGTCCAATCCCTTAATCATCTTTGTTGCCCTACACTGGACTCTTTCCAGTAGTTCCCTGTCTCTCTTGAACTGCAAGTGTCTTTAAAATGATTGTGATTTCCTTGGGCCATTTGCAATGTCACTGGCATGTCCCACTGAAAAACAGACCTTTTCAGTATGCAGATGCCATGCTCTTTGTCCCTGTCCCTGACTAGTTACAGATCCAGGGAAGATATTTTGAGATTTCTGATGTCCATTCTGTTTATTCCTCCTGGATGACCCATAGCAAGAGGTAAAAACCACTGTGCTTGGAGTAAAACATAGCTTTGCTGCTGCAGCCTTGAGAGGTTCAGAGCATGGTTGGCATTTACCAGGAGCATGGGATGAAGCCTTGTTTCCCCCAGTAAGGCCAGCCTGTAGGTCCTGCCTTCTCCCTCTGGTCCTCCTGCTGACCCTAGGTGTGCATGGACCATCGGATATTGGCTCCCAACACCTGGAAGAAATTAAAGAGCGCTGAAATACCCCTGGGTGCCGGTCGCTCATCGTACAGCCGACACAAAAGCCCAAATTCCTTCCGCATGAGAACACGGGTACATCTGCTCGCAATCATCTTTCTCCAGGCAGCCGGCCTGATTAAGCAGAAATGTGACTCTCCACACTCGGCCCGGATGCGAGCAGCCGAGGGGCTGGGATTTGGGAGAGGCAGAATAAACGCGCCTTTCACGCCCGGCATCCCTGGCAGCCCCGTGGCTCCTGCGCTCGCAGCCTTGGTCGCTTCTTGCCCTGCATGCAGGAGGCAAGACATGCCGAAATAAAGAGAAACTTGTTCTGTGGCTGGAAAGGTCATTTCTTCCGGCCAGCCATTTGGGAAGGAGACAGGAAGCATATTATTTTAAAGGTAAACTGATAAAATATTTGTTTGCTGGAGGAAGGGGAGGAATGTCAAAAACCATGCCAGCCTTCTTTCGAAAAAAATCATTGTGGTGTTTTGCTCCTGTCCTGGCAACAACTGTGGGGTGTTGTAAAGAAATGTTTTAGCCTTCAGCAGTCCGTAGCCCCATGCAGGGTATTTTCCTCGCTGGAAGGCTGCTCTTTGTCTGTCTGTGCACACGGGGGTGTGAATGCACCCTCCATAGCGGAGGAAATGGCTGAAACTTGTAAGAGTAAAGGACAGTGAGCGGACACAGAGGAATATTAGCAGAGTCTCTGGTAATGCTATTGTTTGTTTCTTAATATTTTCTTCATTGCAGCTGACCAATGAGGAAAAAATTGAAAATAACTACTTTGATGAAAGCTGCAGTTTGTAGCACAGATGGGTGTATGTACTTTTGTAGATTTGACAGATTCCGTTTCAAAATTTTCCTTTCATGCTGCTACACAACAGGACTTAAAAAGTAATTTATGGGTCCAATTAAGAATGCCGTGTTTGGGGAATAAACGGAAAGTATTTTTAACAAAAGCAGGCTTGACGGTTGTGTAGCTCTGCTTCACTTTGGGCAAGCTGAGAGCAAGCTGAACGCAGCAGCCGCAGTGTACTTTTAATCCTCAGATCTGTTCATCAGTTAATATGTTTGGAAAGGTTGGTTTGTCCCCCCCTCACCACCCTGTTTTTACCAACTCAAAGTCCAGATAGCCTGAGGACTTGAGCCAGGTCCAGATAACCTAAGGACTTAAGCAAAGGTACTTTGCCTTTCCAGGGATGCAGTTGTAGCCGTGGTGCCCCCAGGGCACATGCGTCCCAGCTCTGTCACAGCATCCCTCTGGGTGGACTGATAAAAAATGGTTAGAAGTGACATTTCGCCACATCTCTGCCTAACACAGCTGTGCAGGGAAGTGCTGTGCTGGCAGGCTGGGCAGGGGGACTCTGCAGCAAGGCAGCCTGCTTTGTGTTTGCTGTTCGGAGACACGGGGTTAAATCAGACATGGATTTCTCCTAAACTCTTTAAGCTGAACTCCTACCGAGACCTGCCAAGATCTTTTTTTTTTTAGGCCGAGCTCTATTCTTGGCTTCAAACAAATGCCTAATAGAGATGAGACCTCTCTTGAATAAGTCTGACCCTGGGCAATTTTAGGAATATCTAGCTGGCTTAAGGAAGTTCTTAATGTAAGGGTAGGGTGGAAGAACAGAAAGGAAAGGTCTGTCCTTTTTAACAAGTGCACGTTTGTGTTTTAAAAAAATGTGGCATGCAGGGATCTATTTGCTTGTATGCAGGTTTGAACATTGAGGTTTATCATCTACACTCACACAGGCAGGCAAAACTTTAAGCTGAGGGTAGAATGACCTATGCCAATGCATGAAAATTCAAAGGGAAACATCTGTTGTTAAAAAAACAATAGGAGAAAACCATTTATTTAACAGAGTCTGAAAAATAGAAATGTTTGCATGCTGTGTTTGGCTTGACTTACTACAGGCAAGACTTAATGATGTACAGAAGGGTTGTCTGAAAGAAACTGTGTGTAATCTGATATTTTCTGGGGCTTCTCTCCTGAATGTTCATTTGGATGTTGCCACACACTGACACTCTGTAATAAATCCATTTGGGTATTATTTAGAGGTCTCATACTCAATGTCTTTTTTTAATACAGTTTCATTCCCTGTGAATGTTAATGCGAATATAGGGATGAGATGAGAAGCTCTCTGATGATAGACACAGATGGGATGCCTTTAAGGCCGTGTCAACGGCCTCTGAAAGTATTGATCGCCATGTGTGGTTACTGAGAAAAGATGATGAGGCCTTTGTAACTGAACAGTTAACAGAACATGGATCAAACCTGGATTTTCAGTTATAGGACGGATAAGCCCTTATGTCAGTCGGTCCCTGTGGCAGTCAGCCAGTCGGATGGTTGGGTCTCAGGGTAGTGATGGGAAAATGCACATCTTTTTTACTCTGCTTTGTGAAAGCAGAGTAGAGAACATTCTTACCACTCACCATGCAGATTTCATCCTCAGCAAGAGGTACAAGCACAAGTCTTTGACTTTTGGGAGTAAATGTAATTTGTCAGAGCCTTACAGAAATGGGTCCCTCTCATGCCCCTTTCTGATCTCTTATGCTACAGCCCTTTCCCTGCTCTGCTCCTTTCCTGCAGCCCCTCTGCTCCTTGTAGCTCTTTCATCAAACGTCATCCATTTTCAGGTGTTGCTTTAAGCCACTGCCGTGGAATTGATGGGAAAATGATAATGGTTCAGTTGAAGGAAAGTTGGCTTCAGCTGACATTTTTGTAGAAGTTTGGAGCAAACAATTTCATAGGGGATTTGTAAATGTACAAACTCGGCACTACCACCTGTCTTTTCCTTTCTTTCACATCTGAGAAAGATGTATTGGTTTTAAGGCTAGAAGACATCACTCTGGGCTGACCACCTGCATAATTCAGAACCTCTGACATCCCTGTATACCCTCATGTTTCAGGATCAAGGCAAGTACTTGTGACAGAGGCTGTCAGTTAGCAAGAAAAGAAAATAAAATAAACTGCCCTTGATTAAGAAAGATACACATAGTCCAAGACAATCCAAGACAATCTTTCTTAAGTTATTCAAATGTTGTCCAAGAAAAATGTCTATACCTCTCACATGCTTGCTAACACCCACCTGATATATTTCCTCTAGCGTAAGACTCTGAGCCCATTACACATCCAATTAGGTTATAAGCACTCCAGAAGCAAGGCAGCTTCCCAATCTGCACATGCATTGCCCGTGCACAGAATTCAAATATTGGTAAACAAAATATACATGTTTCATAACCATAATTGCTCTTGTCACAAACTCAGCCTCAGATCATTTTGGATAATTTATTCCTGAAGCTGCTCACTGGGAAGGGAAAAGGCAGATACGTTTTCCAGTATTCTGCTATGCAGAGAATGTCCTTCTATCTTCGAATAATATTCCTGGTTTGTATTGTTTATTTATATACAAGAGTTCAGTTCTCTGTGTGTGAGAGCTTACTTTAAATGAAAATATATGATGTTGAAGTGGAAACCAGAGATGAACATGAGATAGAAATGATGAAATAAGAGGAGGTGGAATTTGCCCGTAATTAAACCAAAATGAAGGTATTGTGTCAGCCTTGGTTTTACTTTGTTGCTTTTTTAGCTGAGCCTGAAGTTGTCTGTGCACTTGCAGGGAAATCAATCTGTGCCTCGGGCATCAGGATCTCTCCCTGGCTGGGGGAGACTGATTGATTGTTTCACATATTGAGACTGTAGGTTTGATGGGAACTGTGTAGGAATGGTGACAGTAGTGGAGATTTGGGGGTTTTGGCTTCTTTACTAAAATATATACCATACAACGTATGCTTCTTTTTCAGATAAAAAGAAAAAGCCCTCTCTCTGCTGTGTATTTCTCTCCTCTCTCTGCTGCGCGGTTCTCTCCTTCCTCTCCAAACATTTCAGTATGGCTGGCTTTAAGCACAAAGCACATTAATAAGTCATGAATGGTTACTACTATGGAAAAGCTTTTCCATAGGCATATTTAGTGGCTTCGTAATAATTCAGAGATTTGCTTATACTGGTATTAGGATGTGAGGTTTTGGTTTTTTTCCTTTACTGTAGTACTGTTTCTCATGAAATGACCAACCAAAGCCCCACAACAAAAATTTCATATGAAAAGATCAAAAGTAAAAAGTGTTGAATTTACTAAACCCAAGGACAAATGTTGCATTAGAATCAACAAGACCAAGATTATTCTTGTCCAGGTGCCTAAAATTCGTTCAGCAGTGAGCCAGGTTAGGCCTCTGAAAAATACGCTGCCCTGTCAGGTACCACAAGCTTCAAAGTATGACTGGTCTGTGCTCCCCCGTTTTATCTTCATGGAGAAAAGGCAGCAAGCTTCTTATCATACTGTCTCTGATTAATAAGTAGTTATCAACAGCAAAGTTATATAGCATGTTGCATGCTGTCCCTGTATCTGTATCAATCAGCATGAAAAATAAAATTGTAAATTACTATCTTTAAGAAGATGTTCCTAACCCAGTTATTTCCTGAGTGAAAATAAATAATTTTATGCTACTGCGTGGCCTCTCCTCCTCTATCATGTAGTCATTACTGTGCTCATGCTGTTTCTGCACAAGAAAGGTACAAGAAGTCCTCAAAGGTTTGATTGTGCTTACTCACTCCTGTATGGATAAACACTAACCTGGGTTCACATGGGAGAAAAAGAGATCAGTGTCACTAGAGCATCACTGTGCAATTACCCTGCTCAGGTCCTCCCCAGCTCCAAATAGTGTTCAGCTAATAAGTATTAGACTTACAGCCACTGCATCATTATTAACAATTACCCGGTGAAAGCATTTTTTCCATTGTGGCCATTAAGCAGTAACATTACTTAACAGAAAAGGCAATTGCCATCCTTTGCTTAGGAGGAGTACTACGGCTCTGCAGTGCAGGGTGGGAAGAGGTGTTAAACAAGGGAGATGGTTTTTAAAGCAAAAATCAACTGCAGTTTCATGGAAGAGGCTGTTTTCATTAAAAGAAAAAAAAAAAAAAGGAGTTGGACACAGAGATTTATAGCAGCAGATCTTGAGAAAGGAGGCAAAATACTTTTGTTGTGGCTTTGCTAGCAGTAAGTGATTAAATTGGTCACCCCACCTTGAAGAATAACAGCCTCAGAAGCAGGTTAGCTCTCTGATTAATCTGTTTATCTGGTCTGGCCCAAAACTGAGTGATCTAGCCCCAAATGGCTCTGTCTTGCCCACCAGGACATTCTTGATGGCAAGGAAACCACACGCTGGAGATGGATGACAGTGTATTTGCTTCTCTGTGCTTCAGCCATCCCTAATGGCAGGAGCTCCAAGGTGTAAGAGCAATTATGCCGATGCTCAGAGGAGCGAGCAGGGATTTCAGAGGCCCATCTACATCAACAAACGTGGGCAGGTTCTTCTGCTTGAGCGATGGAGACCCAGCTTGAGTTGAGAAGTTGTGCAGCCCTATTAGCACAGACAGAGTTGGGTGAGTCTCTGTGCTGGGCTTTGGGATCAGAGCCCTGTGGTGTTCCCTCTGCCACCCCCTGAACACAGCAAAGAGGAGGGGATGAAGCGTCTGCCAGTCCAGGGGAGCCACGGTTTCCGTGGGGCAGCGTTTGTGAGACACAGGCATAGCAGCACCAGACCGGGATTTAATCTTCCTGAGATAAATGGGATTCCCTAGGGCTCTTTTGATGAAAAATACATGTCTGCATGAATACCTGCAGGACGGATGCCTAAATGATCACAACAGGCAAAAAAAATAATCCTCCTCTCACATTTCCATGCCCCCCAGCCGTGGTCCTGCCAGGCTGGCACAGGCACCCTTTGAAGTCACTGTCATCCACGCACAGCTGGGTGCAGTGGGGCTTCACGCAGGGAGATTAAAGATGCCACGGTCTCCTACTCAGCAGCAGCATGGAGAGACTGCAGAAAGTGCAATCTCCTGGAAACAAACCGAGCGGTGAATCCAAAAGGTAATCCAGCATCAGAGGAGCGGGGGCACGGGCTCGCCCACAGGCAGGGCACTGGTGAGGCTGAAAAGCACAGAGATATAAAGCAGAGCCAGCCAGAGTGGCCACAAAGCAGATCAAGAGAGGTGCGAGGTCACAGGTGATAACGTCGGGAAGACAAGTGAGGTTTCTGCTCCGATAACCTGAGAATCCTGCTTCGAGCTGGGGTTGCGCCGCCCGTTATTATTAAAGCTCCCAGAGGCTTGTGTTTGACCCGAGGAGAGAGCAATCACCTGCCCTCCCCTGCCGATAACTTTGCTGTGTTTCGACCATTCAGGCAGACATTTTGTGTGCCAGGGGCCTGCCTCGGGCAGGCTGGTGTTGCTGCTGGAAATTTTAGCCCGTGTGATTCCTAACCTGCCTGAGAAGGCAGGTGGGGGATAACGAGGTTGGTTTGTCTATGCTAAAAAAGCCTGACAGGCTTCAGGTGGTGTTCCAGCCTCTGCTCTTTGAAACTGGGGCTTCAAACTGGGGTGGCAGCAGCTGCCTGTGATGTGCTGCTTCTCCTTTCTCATGAAAATACACCCACTTTGTCTTATTTCAAATTAAAATGCCGATGAGGTTGTGGTGGAGATGTGTAGGGCTCGCCCTGCCACCCAGGCTGTCATCTACTGCTGCAGGCTGCTGGGGCTGGCGGGACTGAGATGCAGGGAAGGAAAACTTGGCTAGAGCTAACCTGTCACTGTCTCAATCACTTAGCTCTTCAGCACAAGCTAACTTGTGCTAGTAAACCTCCCTGCTCCAGTCTAGAGCATGTCCAAATTTAACAGGCACGTGAGTCATCACCAAGGGGTCATGAAGACACTGATTTGGCGTGGAAGGACCACTTTCAGGCATTGCTAAAGCCTCAAACACAACACAGGAGAAGAACGTGATCCTGGGCTGCATAGGAAAGAGTGTGGCCAGTAGGTCAGGGAGGTCATTCTCCCTCTCTGCTCGGCACTGGTGAGGCCACAACTGGAATACTGCATCCAGTTCTGGGTCCCCCAGTTCAAGAAGGACAGAAAACTATTGGAGAGAGTCCAGCGTAGGGCAATGAAGATGATTAAGGGATTGGAGCGCCTCCCTTACGAGGAAAGGCTCAAGGAGCTGGGACTCTTTAGCCTGGACAAGTGAAGGCTGAGGGGAGACCTTATTTATGCTGACAAGGATCTGAAAGGTGGGTTGAAGGAGGATGGAGCCAGACTCTTCTCAGTG
>BJBW01012970.1:0-16785 GCA_004320125.1 Scolopax mira | reverse complement strand
CGATATCTGAAGGGAGCCTATAGGAGAGCCAGAGAGGGACTCTTTATGAGGAAGTGTAGCAACAGGACAAGGGGCAACAGTTTCAAATTGGAAGAGGGGAGATTTAGATTAGATACTAGAAATAAATTCTTTACTGTGAGGGTGGTGAGGCACTGGAACAGGTTGCCCAGGGAAATCGTGGATGCCCCATCCCTGGAGGTGTTCAAGGCCAGGCTGGATGGGTCTTTGAGCAACCTGCTCTAGTGGGAGGTGTCCCTGCCCATGGCAAGGGGGTTGGACCTCAATGATCTTTAAGGTCCCTTCCAACCCAAACCATTCTATGATTCTATGACTTTTTACTTGCTTCTTCACTTCTTTTTCTTCTGGGTGTCATGTAATTTCCCACTACCTTTCTTTTCTGCTCATATCTAGTTCTTTCAATCTTCCTGAAGAGGATTTGTCCCCTACTCTTTTTATCAGAAACTTTTTATAATTTTCTTTGCTCATTTTTGGAATCTCTCAAATTTCTTCTGGTTTATCAGTATTCTCCTGTAGTCAAGTGCTTTGGAGTGCATACAGCTATCCAACTGCAATCTTTCCTAAAGACATATAAAAAAGAATAATTACTTCTCTGGCCATATAAATGATGCCCCATACTATAATATGACAAAAGACTTAGTCTTCTGCATCAGGAATGACAGTGCATACTCATATTTAGCATGTTTAATTTGTTATCTACTATCAACTCCAAAATTAATAAGTTATTAGTAACTTCGGAGCTCCCTGAACCCTCTGGGACTTTTCCCTTTAGATATAAGCATCAGCCTCATTAATGCCATCATAATTTATTCATCACTCTCTAATGTTCTGTTAAATTCCTCTCTACTTTCCAAGTTAGAATTAAATATGTGTATGAACTATGTTCATTTTTGACTGAGTAGAAGCCCTCCAGGAACTGATGAATTTGACATTTAGCTGACAAATGACAGTCAGCCCCTTGCAGCAAGCTCAGTTATCAGTTAGCTTATGAATTTCAGAGGGTGGAAATTATTATCTGTTTTACATTTTCTTTACCATGATCTTTCACCACTGTTGTCAAAGGGTGTTTTGCACTTGATGTCAGTGAATTGATACCAGGAATTTGTGTTATCTTGTAGTTTCAGAAATGAACTTTATTCATGGTGTAGCAGGAGATGCAGTAGGTCTCATGTTGTTTGGAGTCATTAAATCTGCTCTGGCTGGTAATATAACAGACGTGTTATTGTTCAAACACAACTTCTTAGACTGGATGGGAAGTGTCTGTGGGAAGTGTTCAGCTCCTCTGTTAAGCAAAAGATAAGAAGATACTATAATTAATATAGGGCTAAAATCTACCCAAGTAATAAAGTCTTAGGTTAATCTGATTTTAGTAGGAAGTACTTCTGCACGCAGGCTGGAAACAGACCCTTACCTACCATGTGCTAAAGTCAGCAGCTCTGCCCATCGATAGCTAAGGAACAGCAGCAGAAACCCTGTAGAAGCCCATCTGATTGCAGTTGGATTTCATGGCCAAACTTCTCAGTGAGCAGTTAATCCTCCTTCTGCCCTGTGTCCAGAGATGACATTCAGCAGGCACCTCCAGTGGTGAGGAGATACTGGGAGGAATGGGAAGAGCCTTGCTGGCATCGCTCTGTGATCCATCTAGAGCTGCTGCAGAGGGAGCTGCAACAACATTGGGGGCTGTCAGCACATGCTGCTGCAGGGCAGTGGCAGGTTTCAGTGCCCTGGAGAAACAAGTTTCCCCCAGCTGAGACAAGGATATGCCACCCCACAGTGAGAGGGCACTGTAAAGATGAGAGGTCTGCCATTTCTAAGGATGTAATTTCTGAAGTGCTGAAAGAAAGCAATTGTTAGCAATTTTCTGGGAGAGAAACAGCATGCGAGATATTGATTCATTCGTATTGTCAGGTAATCCAAGTGTGAACTTTCTGTGAGGAAAGGCCAAAGTGTCAAATACGTATTTCACCAATTTTGAGAATGTCTACATCAAACTGGAGACGGGCAGAACAAGAGCTCCCTCACTTCATGTAATACATGCTTCCAAAGTTCAATGGCATTGTCATATAATTCAAGTGTTTGCTTCAGTCATTATTCATATCTTCTGTTAGCAATAGAGTTGGGAAAATAATGAAAATATTATTCATAGAATGCATTAGTCCCCAAATTCCATGAATCTCATTGAATAAATTCTTCAACTATTATTATCTCCTTCTTCCCCCTCACTCCTCCTTCCTGTCTCCAGAGATTTTCAGATGACTACACATACGGAGGCACAGCTGCAGGCATTGGCCCAAGGTGGGGATGCTGCAGGTGTCTTGTATGACCTAGGCAGATGGACATGAACATGCAACACATGGTACGTATGTCTCCTCCATTTCATTTTATGTGTGGGACCCCCAAAAATATTTCTGTACAGAAGCCCAAAATAATATCATGTGCCTAGGCATAGACAACTGAATCACATCCTGAATAATATTTAAGTAAATGCACTTTCTCCAGAGGCAGATCATGTCTGAAGTGACCCTGCTTGTCAGTCCCCAGGGATGGACCAGGCAATAGGTGTTTCTTGTTGGTGTCTGTAGCTGAGACGTGCTTTTGTTGCTTCTGGAAAGGCAAGAGGCAGGAGAAGGGCATAGCTCTTCCAAATTTGTTGTGGCAGTATTCTGATAGTTTGTGCTCTCTAATGAATTATATTTATTCAGAAAATTTTATAAGGACAGGGCTGAATTTTAGACTATTTGCAGTTATTGGTATTAAAGCTGAATTCTTCATCCCCTCCAATCAAGAAAGCTTTAGGACAGGGCTGCAGTCCCACATGGAAATATCTTGGAGATATAAGCTTCACATGTTTGGAACCAAGAAGGTACCTGCCACGTTACATGCTGCATGTTGTCCATACCTGCTGACGTGTGGGAAGAGGCCTGAGAGCCACGTGTACCTTACGGGGTAGAGTACAGGATCTGATAAAGAATGAACTGACCTGAAGCTACCTGTCTACCACAGGCCTTCTCTATGGGCAGGTCCTGGCACTGCTCCTCCTCTTCATCTTGCCTGTCTAGGTGTCAGGAGCTTTGCACAGATGCTTCTTCACAGCATCTTGTACAAGGTGACATACCTTGTTGCACTGAGTCCTGATCCTTTTCACAGTTCAAAAGGAAGGAAAGATAGGAGCAAAAACTTATTTTTCCCTAAGCCTGTATGACTATGGGGCAGGCAACTGCAACCCAGGCTCCCTTTGTGGCTCATTGGGGTTGTTAACTGATTAGAGAAATTGGAGACAACAGGGCCTCATTTTACCCTTTCTGGAAGGTACAGACAGGATAAATCACATCCCTGTGGCCCCTGTTTCTCTCTATTGGCTGTATGGAGGTCAGATCAGAGTGACCTGATGGATGTCAGCTGTTGATAAAACAGGGATGTATGGCCTCTGTGGTCCCAACACCACACTGAGAGCTGTGCGTTCATGGGAGTATCCCCACACCACAGGGGACCAGGGAGATACAGGAGAGCATCTCTCTTGAAGGACTAACTCCATTTAATTGGGGCTACTGGTGATCTAGCCCGCAGGCTTTGCTGTTTGCAGATGAACCTTTTTACATAATTGCCACAGTCATTAACACCAAGATAAAACTGTCTTAGCAGAAAAAGTCCTTATTGGTCCTTTAGTAGTTTCTGTGTCCCCCTGCTCCTTCTGAAGTGTGTGATAGATGACAGCTGCCCAAGAGCCTTCCCTATCTCCATGTAACCATCACTACGTACAAGTGTCTGTTCGGCATTGCAGGAGTCAGACTCGCAGAAGCCAAGCCACAATTGTGGACAGGAGCACCAACCTGCAGGAGCTACATGTTGCTTTTATTGCTCCCCCTGATCATTTACTATTTACTTTTCAAAGTTTGTCTATAACAAGTGATGTTCACCTCATCTCAGCTCTCTGTAGCCTGGTCCTCCCCCACCCCTCGCCCAGCGATTGGGGCATCCTCCTCCTCCTCCATATCCCTTGGCATGGTGAGAAGTGAGCATAACTGCTACTCACCTCAAGGCACTGAGTGATTGATCTGAGGGAAAAATAATCCTGAGGCCATTTTCACCATCCAACTTGTAAAAATGTGTTGGTTTTTTTTTTTTTCCAAAGGTGTAGTTATTTATTATCCAACTGTCACAAACATTTCCATTATGCCCTTCTTTGTGTGGCTGCTTGTAGGCTTTTGTCTGTCTGTCTCTTTCCCTTCCTTAACTCTTGGTTTGCCTGGGATGCTTCGGAAACTCCAGTCCTCTCCAATACCGAGCACTGGTTCAGGTTGGTGGGGTCAGGGGGAAGCAGTGTTCGCATTCAAAGACACATACTCATGTGTTTAACTTGTAGTTTCATAAATGTGAGCTTGTTATGTGCGTGTAAGTGCTTGGCAGAAATAAAGCTGCAGGACAAGAGCAAGGTGAAGTGAGTTATAAGGCTCTGGAGATGGTGTAGCAACCCAGGCCTTCTGCCATGTGGCATAGCCCACCTGATTTGCCCTGACCAGAGATTTGTCCCAAGAGAAAAGTCAAACCAGTCCTTCATGAGCTGCAAATCAAAGCAGAGACTTTGCCTTTCAAGCTATGGCAGACTAGAATGTAACGGACAGAACACATTCAATAGACACAAACTCCTTTGAGTTTTCCCTCTCAGACACTGCAAGTTTTCAAAGAGCTGTTGGTGGCTGCTCTGCTGTCCATGCCCTTGCTGTCAGAGCAGTGCACGAGGACCCTACAGCCAGCAATACCTTGGTTTCCATCTGTACAGTCCTCCCAGCCTGAGGACTCAGGAAACCTGCAGAACCCTGGAGGAAAAGGTGTTTCTTACCTACTTTGTAAATGACTTCATAGCAATCTCTGCAGCCGAAGGTGCGCAGGAGCAGCAGTGCCACCTCTTCCCGTGGGCTCTTTGGTTGTGTCCTGTCAGCACAGGGTAGAGTTTACTGAAACATTTCTCACAGGCACAGTGTGGGCAGGACTGCACATCTCATTCACTCATTCCAGCTAAAGAAAGGAGACAACTTGTCTGGTGACACGATGAATGTCTGCAAAGGGGGCTGCAAGCACAACCCCTGGAACAGGACCCATCTTTGCATCTCACTCTGAAGATATCTCACTCTGTATCTCACACTGAAGCTCTGCATGCTTCAGTGCATGCCTGCAAGCTTCTTTCATGTTCTGACTAAAACTTACCATGAAGCTAGTTTGAGCACTTTGCAGGTGTTTCTTCCTTTATGAGAAGGGAATTAGCCTAATACTACCCTAATCACTACCCTAACAAGGGTTGCAATCTGGACTAAAAGGCTGCACATGGGCCAAAGGAGGAGATAAAATTCCCTGGCTGATCTGAATGGACCACCATCTGGATCATGGATGTGAATGCAAAGCAAGTGTCTCTCATCCATGTCAACCCATCACAGGATGAGAAGCAGAGCCCACCTTGACCAGGGGAGCTGCAATATTCCATATTTACCTTCACTAAAGCACAGCATGTGGTGCAGAGTGAAATAAATGTTTTCCCTGGTGTGGCTGGCTGTCCTGCCCTGGTGCAGACCAAAAGCGTGTTGCAAACTGCAGGTCTGAGACACAAATTTCTGCACACATGCAAGACCTGCAAGGTCCACACAGTGATCCTCCAAGGGCACTCCCAGAGTGGAGATGCAGGCATGTGGTTGGTCCCAATCAGCCCCATCAAGCCATGATGACCATCTCCCTCTTGCAGCATTGCCCCAAGTTGTGTGACATCCCCCTCATGCTGCTCGTGGATACCTTGTGGCTCAAAGAGCTCAGTATTGCTGCCCCTGCTGAGCCCTGCATGAGAGCTGGGGCAGCACTGGGGCACCTTGTTTCTGTTTTCTGTAAGATGTCCTCTATCCTCTGTCGCAGGGGAAAAGCTGCTCAGCTTATGTTTAAATCAAATCAGGATCAAAGCATTTTTTAGATTTTTAATGGCATATAATTAACTGACAATCAGTGGACTATACACGCAGGATCAATATCAGTAATATGACAGACAAACCACAGCACTAGATGCCTATGAAATGTTAATAAACACCTAGAATTTTCAAAATAGCCTTCATAACACAGTATTCAAGGTAAGATCATACCAATGCTGAATACAGCAGGATGGTCACCTCTTTTGACCAGCTAGTTCTAATATGTTTGATGCACCCCAGGGTGTTGTTTGCTCTCTTGGCTGCCGGGGCTGACTGCTGACTCCTGTTGAGCTGCTGCCGACCAGCACCTCCAGATCCCTTTCTGCAGGGCTGATCTCCAGCCATACTTCACCCAATTTAGGTGCAGAATCTGGCATTTTGACTTGTTATATTTCATCACATTAATCATATCCCAATGCTCTATATTGAACAGAACTGGCCCTAGAATTTAATCCTGAGGAACATTGTTGGTGACCAGTCACCATCCAGCTCCATTCACTACAATCCTGTTAGTTCTACTCTCCAGCCAGTTCTTCACCGAGTACTGTGAGCCCACTCATCCCACGATTAGACAACTTGTCCAGAAGGATGCTGTGAGGAACAATATCAAAAGGCTTATTAATCACCAGAAAAACTACATCCACCATCTTCCTTTCATTCACTAGTTAGGTGACCATATCTTACCTATAGAAGGATATGAAATTAGTTAAACAAAACTTTCCCTTTGTGAACCCATGTTGACGACAATGCTAGCTGGGTGCCAGCTAGTTGGATGGTGTCTCATGGGGTGGCTGCTCTGCCCAGCCTCAGCAGAGGCTGGGATGCTGGTGACACTTCTGACAGTGTCATACCAACTTTCACTGCTGCTATTCCCACTCCAAGGGCTGTGTCTTTTTTACCTCTCTCTCTTTTATACTTCACTCATAAGCCTTCTTAAGATGACTCCATTGTTTAGAAGTCTCTTTGTAACTCCCTGGTCACTGTTCTATCCAGCTAGTTGCTGCTGTCTTCTTTAACATGCTCGATTTTGGGCAAGTGAAGGCAGTTTTGGATATTCTGCTCTCACATGCAGTACGTACTCACCTTTCTATCTTAACAGCTGTCTTTAACCAGGCCATTCTGCAAGACTGGGCTTTGGCAGCACCCTTGCCATTCTGCCAAAGGTAGCTGTGAGGGTTCACCCACACCAGCCACTGCAGTGAAATCCCACAGCTTGTCCTACCTGTCCTTTGGGCCACTAGTCTCTGTACCACAAAACTCTGTCTTTTGCCTGTTCACTGTCTGCTGACTTCTACTCTCTTCTTTGCTGTGCAAAAGGGAATGTATGACCTCCTGGGGTCCCACCTGACACCCCTGTCTCTTCTCTTTCCTCCACCTCTCTTGTCTGTGGCATGGAGACGTACCTTCTCTCCCTGCCTTCTTCCTCCTCCCCAGACCTGAGCCACCCATCATCCCTTCTTTGCTCATGGCTGTATGTGCCAGCCTTTCTGGGTCTTTAGACCCTGGTCCTGATTCTTCTCTTCCTCTTTCGGGAAGGATTTAGTTATAACCATATAAAGGTCTCTCTTGAGCAGGGCTGAGATAAGTATGTCCCTCTCCTGGAAGATACCCCCAAAGTACTTTCACCTTCCAGACTTACTTTCCCCTTCTAGATATACAGTCTTCCAGATTTCACTGAAAACAAGGTAGAATTCTGTCCATTTTTGCCCAGAATACACTTTTTGAAGTTATGAAATAAATTGGAAACGCTGTTGAAAAAGTATTCTGTCATACTCAGAGACTGGAGACTTACAGCCAGAAAAGCACCATTGGAGACTTATTGCAGAAAAGCAAGCTCAGTCAGTTCTTCTCTTGGAGTGCCCCTCTCCCTTTAGCTCCAGTTCCTTCACACTGGGCTGATTTTCAGAAGGTGATTACACTGTGTGTGTGTATGTGTGTGTGTGTATGTGTATGTTTGTGTGCATGTGTTTTGCCTTTCTTTAATGACTGCATAAATGCAGTATTTAAGAAACCAGGACTACCATTCGGTCGTATACCACTAGGCATCTGACTGCAAACCCATACGTGGTCTGCATTTCTCATCAATATCTTTTATTAGGTTTTCTTAGCCTTATTCCCAACAATGCATCTTAATGTACTTTGTTCCTCTCATGATATTTTTTTAAGGAAATCCCCAAAAGCAAATGATAAGGATGAAATTGAGTTAGGTAGCAACAGTAAACTGAAGATATTAATAGTTCTCAGCTTGGCACTTATAAGAGATGAGGATTATTTTTTGAAAATGGTACCATTTTGAAACGGTCAAAACAGTTTCTTAATTAACAGTGTTAAGAGAAAATGCTGGGTATTGCCATGTGGTTTGATTTGTATAAATAGGTCATGGAATGGTTTTTCTGCAAGTCTCTGCAGCAAAAGGCATTTGCTGCAAAGCCTACTGCTCCTCCCCCAGTTTCAAATCAAGCAGAAGACAATTCAAAAGACAGGGTTTGGACTTATCCTATTTTTGGATGATATCCCACAGTTTCACACAATTTGTATTTAAGGGGGATGGATATCTCCTATTTGCATAAGTGAACGCTGCCTAATGCTGGTGGCCTTCTGCAGCAGGCCATGTGTGACCATCCCCCACGTGCATGGCCACCGACTTGGTAGCCAGGCTGGTACTGGAGGCTGCTGCCACCGCTGCCTGCCAGTTGTGCTGGGTAAGTTTTTTGAAGCATGTTCACACTGCAGCAGAGCCATCCATCTACCTCTCCCCACCTTTTCATTTCTATTTATTTTATTTTCTGTCTGAAAGACCTCCGTCTCCTTCCCCAGCCCCTCAATTGCCCTGGGTTGGTCTGGAAGCAACACAGCCGAAGCTGAGCCCGATGGCTGGCACAGGCAGGTGTCAGCTCACAGGAGGTGAAGGTACTGTGGTGTCACCCCATCCTCAGTGGTGGTACCTCCCTGCATGGGTTCCTGCCTGCAGCAGTCTCGCTGGGCACAGCCTCACACTTCTTCACTAACACGTCTGCCTCACCACCAGAAGAAATAGTAAGCCTTATGAAGATAGCTCAACCCGCCCCACACCTTCCCTGCATGATGCCTACAGTCCCTTTACCTCCCTTTTCCTCCTCCTTTGTAAAGGAAGGTCTTCTTCAGCTGTGAGGACAACCACTGTGCCATTCTCCTCCTGGAGCAAAGCCCATTATTTCATACAGTCAAGGACTGCTCAGGCAAAAAAGAGCGTTTCAGTTGTTAATTGTTTATCCTTCTGCCACTACAGCAGGAAAATCCTATCAAAAGGAAGTTAATTATTTAAATGCCTCCTCCATTTGAATTACTCACTCAGAGCTGTTTCTTACACCTCAGTCACCCTGAGGCTTTTCCTGCCTTGAGCAAACCTGTCATGGGTTTATATTATTTACTGAAAAGCACTGCTACTGACCACAAATTTACTAAAGGTCTGCTAGAAACAAAGCAGTCACTGTATTGCAACAATTTTAGTCTGCACTGACTTAAAAAATGCTGTATTGTGCTGAAGATACTAGCACAGAGGGCAATTATAGAAGCTGAAGAGGATCAAACACTGTAATAGGGATATAAAAGGAAACTTGCATTCTTTATACGCTACTCCCCATGCATGTGAATGCTTCCCTTTTATCTCTCTTTTTACAGATGTTTCAAATTACATAGTAATTACAAATTCAAAAGGATTTTTTTCACACAAAACCATCTGATCTTAGCTGCTCTCATGAGTTCCTGAGTAACACTGGAACAGCTTCCCAAGGCTTGCAGTTAAGTTGCCCATCACTGCAAACACAGGACGGTTTTGTACAAGATATGGTGTAGCTCTTTTGGGGCTCTTGATCCACAGCGTTCTGCAGGGTCAGAACAGATAATCGTAGTGGCTCCTTCCGGTTTTATTGTCTATGAAAAGATATAAACAATAATTTGGGCAGAAAGCTGATTGATCTCAATATTACTAAAGTATCATTATATTCTAAATCAGTAGTTAACTTACTGAGGGTTATTTTACTGAGGATATTTGTGTAAATTAGTTAGCATTATAACTGCTCTAGAAGATTTGTCCTACTACCTAGGATAAAAAATCAGTGCTAGTGATTATGGCACAGCTTTGGGAGGTGCGAAATGCTGGATCAGTGCCCAGGGAGTGTATGTTGTGGCAGCTGCAAAAACGCTGTGTGAGGAAAAGTGATTAATAGGCACAGGGAGAGCCTTCAATTTAGATCTGAATCAGTTCTGCTCAAAACCTGCACACAAGTAGGCAAGTCTGTGGAACACACAGGACTGCATTTCCTTGTAAAACTTGCATATGGAGGCTTCCAACGGTGTATGTCTATGCATTAGTGGAATTTGGTTTAACAGGCAGATAAGAGCAGAGAGGCAATGACAGATACCATTTCTTTGTGAGTCCCTTCACACAGACAACTCCATTGCAATGATAGTCAAGTGACTCAGTCCAAATCACCTTGAAATAAGGGTTTTTCTGTTTGATTCAATGGGCCAAAGCCCATTTATCATATGCGCTGAGAGGCACTGGAAGGAAGACCACGTGTTCAGGCCCAGAGCAAGCTCATGCAGTCAAGCAGCGCTAGTGGAGAACGGGAAGAGGAAGGTAGTAGGTGAGGTTTAAGACCCCCTAAGTCATCCTGCTAAATATATGCTTGCTTACTGTGTTTGTAGATGAATTCTTCCAAAATCAGCTGTTCTGAAAAATGCTGCCATGTATTTTCTTTGCAGCTTCTACAAGACTGTTATTCTTTCTTTCTTTGTGTGAGGAGTTATAAGAAGTATTTGCTTTCTATTATGCTGCTATTTATCAGAATATTTCCCAGAATTGTTTATATCATACCAAATAAAAGTCATCAGAACAAAGTGCCAGTCTTACACCTTGCAACTTGCACCTTGCAACTTTCACCTTGCTTGTTTGCCAGCAACATCGGCATGTAACCAGACCCTCTTCAAGATTGCATCAAGTCCTGTCCTTGAGGATCACTTCCATGGCCTTTGAGAGGCCTAAAACCACAAATTTGTCTCTCTCTTTCTCGCTCTCTCTCCTTTAATTCTTAATCAAGATCAAGGATCAGCATTTTGGAGCATTATATTCCATGAAATAGGAATGATAAGTAAGTTTCTGTTCCAGAAGTCTCTCCCTCTCTCTACCTCTAGTTTGTAAGTCATATGTGTTGATCCATAGACTTCTTAGAAAATAGCATGACCAGAAAATAATATTGCAAGAGAGAGAACTCATTGTTTATCATACCTGTATACCATGAAATATACGTAAATTAATCACTTAAACAAAACAAAAATTTGAATGACATGCTAGCATTAATTTCACAAACAGGTGTCTCATGATCCATTTTAAATTATGTTTTTGTGCTTCTGATCACATGAAAAATGGATGTCCTTTATGCTTTCTATGATAAAGGACAGCATCTCTTGAAAGATCACTGGGCAATATACAGAACATGATAATATGTCCATAACAAACAGGGTTTACAGCAGACATGAACACATGAACAAGGGTGAAGAGCCTTCCTTGTGCTCAGATTCCCTTGCACATCCTGAAGGGACCTGCTGTGACCAACAAATGTTTGCAAGCACCATAGATGTCTTCTGTTTGGCTGATGAAACCTACTCTCTCATATCACTGAAATAAAGTGTGTGAAAGAAAAAAAAGGAGAAAGACAAAGGGAAAACCCAAACTTCCTGGTTTCATTTGTCTTCTAGTGATTTATGCTGCCTTGTTCCTACTATTTCTTCCATTGCTGGGAACTGGCTCTAACTGCTTATCTACTTCCTGGGAATAATAATCAAACCAGCAGACACTTTTGTAGAAGAGAGAGATTTGGTGTCTTCACTCACTTGTTGGTTTGGATATATACTCCTATGTATCCAAGTCTCTGGGCAGAATTGAGTTTGAAGAAATAAAAGTCTTCCGTTATATTAATACCATCAGTCATTAATTAGGAAGATACTTGTTCTGTTTAAAAAAAAGGAATCAGAATACATGGCATAAGCTTTTGCCAACTTACAGTCTTTATCAGTGTGATTTAGTTTGCAAGGTCTCTAAGGTTCTTTCATCATCACCAACTATTTATATTTGTGCTGTAAACAATTAATTGTATAATGTCTCTTTTGCTGTTACACCCACAGAAACCTTAACAAACAGACAGCCGTGCACCCTTCCTGACAGCCTAATATTGCTGGTTTTGCTCTACCATGTGTTGCCTCTTAATTTATACATTAATTGTAATTTTTTTGAAATGGAGGCTTTTTGTACTTGCTTTTACAGCACCTAACCCAACGAGGTGATGGTGGCACTGAAGAAAGATGTGCTATTCCATGCTCTGATTGGAAAAAGGGGCAGGAAAATAAATTGGTACTGTTTTGCTGGGATTTCATCTGGCTGAATTCCTAATGACTTACTTCATTAGGAAATGAGGCACTGCAAATACACACATCCATGTGAACCCCTGGATTAATAGAGGATGGGTTGGCAGCAAGGTATGTACCAAGAACACTCTCTGGCTGTGAATCATAGCAGCTGAGCCTGATTTATTATCACTAAGCAAGGCACCAAGGCATGATTCTGACATACTGGGAGCTGGGGATAGGGCTGGGCAATTGATCTTCGGGTGGTGAGAGCAATTGCATCACACCACTTTATTTTGTATATTCTTTTGCTATTATTATTTTTTTCCTCTCTTCTGTTACTGTTTTATCTCACTGTCTTTATCTCAGCCTGTGAAGGGGTCTTTTCCTTCCTTTTCGTCTCTCTTCTCCCTAATCTGCTGGGGGTGGGGGTGGGTGGGAAAAGAGTAGTTGCGTGATAGTTGCTGGCTGGGATTAAACCACGTCAGTCCTTTTTGGCACCCAACACAGGTTCTCTTCTGGCAGTATTCTGAAATCTTTGCCTTCTGGCCAGACCAGAGTGAAGAAATAGTATCACACATCTCAAAATATGCTGTGTGTAAATGTATTTGTGGGTTGTCTGGTGTACATTCTGGTTGCACTAATGGATTTCTATTGACATAAAATACTCAAGTTAGAATTGGACATTTAAAAGATTAATCTAAATGTGTTTTAAAAGAAAGCTGCAGCAGAATCAGCAGGGAAAGCACTTGGTTTCTTCCTCTCTCCCTCTCTATACCACAGAAGAGTGATCTGTGCACAACTGTCATAGCCTTTGCTCCCTTTGATGCTGGAGTAGCAGCAGAGGAACTCCAGGGTTGTGTTTCTGGAGACTGTCAAAGGCCAGTTTGTCTTTAGCAGTAGTTATCATCAGTTCTCTCAGCCATGCTTTAAACCCCTGGGCTTTCTGCATAGACACCAGGATCATGGAGATAACTCTACAACTATGGCTCAGTCAGGCTTTGAATGGAAATGTTAGGGAACGAGATGTGGGCCCAAAAACCAATAGTACCTGAGACACAATAATGGGTTTTTTTCTGTGCTAGCCTCAAGCTGGAAAGCAAGGCGTGCAATTTGTCTTTTGTTAGGAGAGACCAAGATCACTTGGTTGACCACACCATCAGTGGTAACAGTGTCTTCATCCTTTCTTGGTGAATTTGCTTATACGGTGAGGCTCTTGGAGTCCACTTCTGAAAATGACAGCCCTCTGTTAATTCAGGGCACACGTTAATAATCCAACTGTAGGGTCTATTCTGTGTTGTCTCCTATGCTGTGTTCTCTGCCTTGTGCTAAGAAAGAAATACCTTGACCGAGTGCCTGTGACAGTACAAAAGCTGGGAAAAAGCCATTAAACCACCAGAAATTTCTTCTTTTCTCTACCACCTAGTCCTGAAGTCAATGCAGGGGTACTCACAAACTGCATCCTTTGGTTTGTGATGTCTGATGTAGACATTAATCACAGTTCAAATGGAAAAAAATATCCCAGACCCAAAACACAAATATCCACAGGACTTTTCTCCTGTGCTTTCTGATGCTCCACCAGCATGCTGCGCAGCTCTGCCATCTGCCCTGTAATTTTTGTCCACCTGTATCACTATACCCACACTGGGGCAAATGTACATCACCAGTGGTGGCACTGAAAAAGGAAGAATTAGGACACGCCTGCAACATATTCCAAGTCAGACAGGTAAACTCCAAACACAAGAAAATAGTGGTAAAAGTTGTTGATCGGTTATTTAGTGGCAATGATTGACTTACATGCCAAATCCATCCATGATTAGCATCACCCTTCCTCTCAGGAAGGTTCCAGTATATTTTTCAGACTTGATTAATAATTTATTTGGCATCTGGAAGTCACAGCAAAACAGCTCACATGGAAAGAGAGGATGTAAACAGTCTGCCTCTCCCAGGCACTACCAGGTTATTATTCACGTCTAAAATGCTATTTGTAGAATATTTGTGTATTTAATATTTTAAAGAGGAGCTCTGGCACTTGGGTTGATTTCAGCATTCTCAGTGTGGAGGGGGCTGTGTGTGCTACAGATACTGTCATCTGGAAGGTGTGCTCCCATCGCCAACTGAACGAGCCAAAAGAGGATTTTAATATGTGAGGGAGCAGGCAGTAGAATAAGGGAAGATTACTGTGACCTTAGTGCCTTTTGAATGAGGTTGTCATCCATGGAAGACAAGGGGAACCTTTCCAAGCTGTGACTCTGGTCACACAGAGGGCACACTCTGTCTACCCTGAACAGGGCATCGATGGAACTCAGGTCAGAGCACACTAAGCGCAAGAAAGTTGCTTACAGATGTTACAGCTGTACAGGGGATATATTACTGTCTTTCTGCAGGGATCGCCTAGTGATGACCTCAATCAAGTTGTGACAGTTTCTCTGATGGCCTTCTACGAATTCACCTGTTAAAATAATGTAGTATTTTAACCTAATTCTACTGCCATGCCACTTACTCACTGTATGATATCTACAGTATCTCTTCTCAGAGTTGTAATTCTATTACCAACCACAGATTCTCATGAGTTGCTAATAGCTTTCATGGTCTTATTGAGAGTTTTCTAATAGAGAAGTCCACTTAATCAACTGAAAAGGGAAAGAAAATTGCTAAATTTTGTGTCATAGTCAAGGTACAATTTTTCTTTTTTCTTTTTTTTTTCCTTTTTAAGACAGTGAAGGTGCAGTAGCCAAAAAGGGGTAGGTTTTGTGTTCATTATTGGCTTTCACAACCACAACATTCAAAGATTGACCAAATTTATATATCTAAACCCACAACTTGATCTACAAATGCAACAGAAACCAAATATTATCTTCTCTGTTTTTAACACTGGCATGTGGGACAAACTCTTTTTATTATTGTTTACCACTTCCAGGGGGCAGCATCCATTGGGTCCGATTCAGACTAACTTTCCCATATATTACATTCTGCACATGCATAGTACAAGATATTGAAGACCAGCTTGGCAGGGGTGGGAAGATGGACTAGATGACCTCTCAAGTTCCCTGTGAAGACTTGGTGCGCATGGGTGGTGGCCATAGACAGTGCTGACCTGAACAGCAGTGTGTCCAGATGCATGGCTATTTTTTGTGTGAAAACCTACCTTGCGGTGGCAGACCCTAGGCTGCACCCCAGAAACAAAGATGGCAAAGATGGGCAAGGAAGCAAAATAGGAGATGAGCAGTGAGTTTGTGGCAGAGACAAGTCTGTTTGCTATTCATTTATCCACGCTGCCTCTCCTGGCTAATTTGATGGCCTGAATGGAATTGTCGTTGAGGAAAGCAGTGTGAGCTTGCAGAGTGTGCTGTGATTAGAAAGGGCACTGCTGGGGAGAGGAGCATCAGAGCAGCCAAGCAGAAGTTTTCTGTGTATTCGCTTTGCCTTTTCCCCTTAGAGGTACTTGTCTTTTATTCCCAGCTCCTTCACTTTCAGTCCTGCTGTTGCAGCTTGTACTTCTTCTCTAACATGTAAAATGCAGTTGTTTTCAGTGAGATGAAGGCAAAGGGACCTAACATTCCTTCTGCTCATGGGTGAATAAAAATGCCATAGGACTGATTCTGCATTGCAGAGAGGGGATAACCTAGCTCTCAATGACACAAAAAAAATCCCACAGTTCTTGAAATATTTGGGATTGCTGGATATCAAGATGTTTTTTTCCAAATAAAAACGCAGACTATAAAAAATTACTGGTTGTTAACATTTGGCCACATTTGTAAGTCAGTAAGTAGCTAAATCAAGCCAGTGTTGGAGTGATTTAACCCTTAATACAGCAGAATCTACTGGCCTTTTGCTATTCCACCCTTCTTTAAGAAGAAAAAAAAAAAAAAAGGCTTTTCCTAACAAATTGGGAATGATTTGGTCTTGGCCATCCCTTGCTGTAACTTAGGATTTAGAGCTGTTGTGTAGCGGAAGGGGAAACACAGTTAGAGCAGAGGCTCCCAGAGCCATTTCACTTTGGAAGGTCTTTGATCTGCTGGTTGAATGTGTCTTCCAAGCTGTGGAAGAAGAAAGCAGGGCTTGATAGCAGACCCAGGACAGTTTGGTGGCATATTCATTCTTTATTACTCCTACAGTGTGACTGAGGATCCCAGCCAATGGCCAGGATTTGGTATCCCTGACTCAAAGGCCTCCCATGTGCTGCCTAGGGTGAGCTCATCTCCTTGTCATCACCTATTTTGTGCCATCACCTATTTTCATAGAATCATATGGGGTTGGAAGGGACCTCTGGAGATCATCTGGTCCAACCCTCCTGCCAGAGTGGGTCTACCTAGAGCACGTTGCACAGGAACTTGTCCAGGCAGGTTTTGAATGTCTCCAGAGAAGGAGACTCCACCACCTCTCTGGGCAGCCTGTTCCAGTGCTCCACCACTCTCACAGTAAAGAAGTTCCT
>BJBW01012969.1:0-12697 GCA_004320125.1 Scolopax mira | reverse complement strand
TCATGAGGGGCAGAGTGTTCTCTACCCTGTCCCTGGCACGACTTCTCTTTCACAGCAGAAAGTTGCCAAGCATTGCTTTTGTGTATGTCTGGCAGGATATAAAAGATTTTTAGAATTGAGAAGGTACCATATATGTAGAAGCAACCAGACATGATACTGGGGATATTAGGTGTTAGGGACAGTTTTTCAGGTCAGTAAGTTTGATGCAGAACAGGATATCTATCTCTAAATGGACATCAATGATGATTAGCCCTTTCTCCTTACCCCAGCTCACAAGTCCTCCCTACCAACAGCAGTGCTGACTTCTTGTGCAAAACAGGTGAAAGTGACAATAAGGATTTCTTACAGGGCATCTCTGGTGCAGAACTCTCTTTCTGAACCTAAAGAGTGCTATTTGATGGCCATGTTGCAGTTTTGATTTCTCTAGAGCTATCCTAAAGTGTACAAAGTATGTAACTGTCGCTGTTTGGTCCCAACTGCAGGCAGCAGCCAAACTTCTGTGACGTGATGTTGAGCTGCTTTTGTGTTAAACCTTGATCTGTGGATGCACTGGGTGTCGGTATGTAATTAGCAACTACTGGGGATTGCTGGGTGTCATCTGTGTCCCAATATTATTCCAAACTGGAATGTATTAACAGAGTGGAAGGGATTGAATTAAAGTCCAAGGGCTCCTTCAATCTGTCGTGTTGTCTTATGGGACAGTAATTAGGTCACAGACAACTAAGATGAGGTTGACAAAGAAAAGCCAGTTTCTGTGCTTTTTACTGTTGTTCTTGTTTGCTTATGTTGTGTTTTTAAAAGTGTTTCCTACTTCTTGGGAAAACTAGGGGCTTACAAATAGGAAAGGCTTAAAAAATTGCTTGTGTTTCAGCTCATCTGAAACCATATTGTTCCTGTTGTGAAAATATCTCAGGAAATTCAGCACGGGGGGTGTGGAGGGAGAATCTGGGTTTCTATGTAAGGAATTTCAAATACCAAACTAAATGCTTGCTCTGCTGAGGATCAGTTTGCCACCCTGCTGAGTTGGGGGACCGTCAGGTGATTAAAACAGGTACCAAGTTTTTGGAAAAGAGGGCGAGTGATGAGATGGCAGAGTCAGCTGTTCAGGATAGCGGGGACTTGAGACCTCTGTGAGGACCTTCAAAGTCAGATGGCAGATAAAAGGCAGTGTTGACAAATGTGTGATAGCATACGTTGGAAGAAATCATCTAAAATGCCTACTGTTCAGTTCCAGGTTAAATAATGAGCAGGATAGAGAAGAGTCATGTGCCTTTGTTTGTCCTTTTTCACAGTGCAAGAGCAAATGACTGAATGTTCTCGCCCTTAAAACTTTGAAACTCATTTTTGTTGAATGTATGTACTATAAGAGCTCTTTGAGATCATAAAAAGATTTTACTTCTGCATGTCTACCTACTGATAAGATGAAGGACGAAACATACAGGACAGAAAGTCTTTATGGGAGGCAGAGGAGGATTAACTGGTAGGTGGTAAATGGAACAATAAGTTTGGAAAACTGTTGTGTGGCCTGTTCTGGATTTTCCTGCATCAGCCTTTTGTTGCTGGGGGAACAGGCTGTTGTAGCAGATGGAGTACCAAGTTTAGCTTGGAGCTTTTAGGTGTTTGTTTTTAAGCTGGCCTATCCTGATTTCACATTTTTCGTGTAGCTAGGGTACAGAAGTTTTCCCTTTGCTAAGTTTGATTAAACATTTATTCTTGTGCTTTACATACTAGAGGGGGATCTGCTGAAAATGTGCAGCAGATATTTGGATTGTACTTGGTTATTTCCACTGGTGGAATGTGAAAAAATAAGGCAGGAAGGTCTGACCCCAAGGATGTGTGTCTGCTCCTGGTGGGTGACTAGGTCTTCCTGCTGCTCTTCCTGCAGAATTCCCCAGGCCTGCAGAGGAGGCCTTTTACTTATTCATGTTGAGCTTAGCAGACAGAAGCTGTTACACTATCTGTAGCAGCCCAGGCATGGAACCTGTCAAAAAAATCACTTTTGCCTCAGGTCTTGGCTCCAGCAAGTAAAGAATTGCCCCCTTTTTCTTCCCAGTGTGCTCTTGTGCCTTCCTTCTGAAGGAAGCTGATGCCCCCGAGCCCTCTGGGGGTAACGCTGGATTTCTTCCTTCTTGTTTCCTATTTTGAAGAATCTCTTTGCACCTCGTGGAACTGTACTGGGCCATCAGCTGTTCTGAACATAGAGGGTGAGGCTTTCCTTCCTCACCCCCCTTCCCATGTGAAGTCTTCCTCCTTTCTTTTTTTCAAAGCGCTGGAAAAATTTACATTTTTTTTTTGTTTTTAGCCCGTTTTGCAAAGTTAATTCATTAGATGACACCAAGCCTGGCAGTATGTGAAGTGCAACGGAAGCTTGTGCACGCATTGGAGAATTTCAGCTCTGCATCTTTCTGAAGCTTGTAGAGTAAAATGTTCATTGTGGATGTATTTGGAGTAAAATAGCTACAGTCTTTTTCATTAAATAGCATCGTAGCGCTCTTGAGGAGTTTTTAGGGGTTTTAGGTAATAAATCATCATTTATAATGAGTCCCAGTAGATTTAAGAAACCTGTCATCATCTCGTCTAGTCTCTTTTTGGCTTAAATCCAGTCAACTGGTGCCATACGTAGGGTTTATTTGTGGTTTTAAATGTTGGGGAAACGTTACGCTGGGCTTTGACGGAATCATAGTCTGACACGGCGGCTTCTATGGATAAGTCACCCAAGTTGTTTTACAGGAGAGCCTTTTGCAGTCCTGGCTTTTAGCCCAAGGTTCTATCTGGTTTTTCACAGAAGTTAGTTTAATATCTGATGTTTTTTTTTTTTTTTCTTTGCCCTTAGGTGTCAGCTGCTGCTCCTTCCCCAGCCAGACATGAAAATCTGCCACGGCTCTGCTCGTTACTGTGGTAGCAGTTTTCCTCTCAGCATTAAGAGTCAGACTGCAGTCTCCTGAATGCAGTAAATTCTGGCAGGGTGGAGACAAAGTTGTTCGTGCTGTTCTTCAGTCTAGCTGTTTGAATTCTGTGGCTTAGGAAAAAAAAAACCTGTGTGGTGTTGGCTCTCTGGTTGCGAGCTCTCATTTCCAGTGCTTGGTTATGATCGGAGGTAGTTTAACTTGCTCCAAAATAATTAGTTTATTCTATATTTGCTGACTTCAATCTCCCAGAGTTGTTGCAATTCTCCTATCGTGGCAAATTTACGGGACAGACCTCATATGGTATCGATGTGGAGTTTTATGGCTAAAAAGAGCAGGTTTGGGAGCAGTTTTATAGTGCACTGATTGGCCACGCTTTGGGTTTGGGTGCTCTGAGAAGTTAGTGCTTTCTTACGCTCCTGGCTTTTTAATCTCATTGGTAATGGAAAAAAAAAACAAGCAGACCGGATCAGATCAGATCAAATAAAGCTGCAGCCTGTGCTGTTCCTGCAGTCACTGCTCCTGGAGGATCGGTGTGTGGCTGCTCTGGTCGGTGTCTGCCAACAGAGGCTGCTTCTGGCAGGGCTACACCGGAGTTATTGCAAATAAACACTGGAAAGATGTTCTGTGCTGCATTGCAGGGCATCAAACTGCTCATTCCCACCACCTCCCCGTCCCCCTCCCTTTCAGTGACATCTTAATCTCTTCAAACAAATCCAGTCTCCCCTCTCTCACCCCGTTAGCCACTCAGTGCCTCCCTGAGCAGCTCCCAGCTTTCCAGAAGTGGGTGGGGAATTGTGAAATTCTCCATTCCTGGATGCTGCCTGTTAGGGTTTGTCCTGGCACCCAGGCAGAAGGGATCAGTTTCTCTTTCTAATTGCGTACGTCTGAATGAATCATCATGCAGTGCTTTTAAATCACTTGTCCAGACAGACAAAAGGCACTGCCATTATCACTGGTGGTTGTACTTGATCATGGTGGTGAGGCTGAGAATGTGAGAAGTATTAAAAGTGTGCCATTAAATTGCTTTGGTATGATTGAGGGATACTGAGAAATACTAGAATTGCAGGCTCTTTTTGGTTTGTAAAAAAAAAATAAAAATATATATATCCTATTTTCCTCTTGGGGGGCTCCCTTGAAGCCAATAGTCTCCACTGATTTTTACTTTTGAGTAAATGATAAAGAGCTGGAGTTAATGCTTGAGATCTGGCTTGTCTTATTTGACCCACGGCCCTTTGGGTTAGGGTGCAAGTGCTGTGAGAGAGAAAGAGAGATTGGCCTGGGGATTCCCACGTCTTTAGCACCATTTAGCAAGATTTCTGTGACTTCTGTGGCTTTACAGAGGTGCCAGGTGCTTGTAGCATGGAGCTGATCATGGATTTGGTGTGGGAAGTTGAGGATTTGGGTTTCATATTTCATTAATGTGGACATCACTGAAGCTACATTTTTTTTTTTTCCCCCCAAGTATCCATGACACATGGATTAACACATTTTAATAGATGGCTAGTTACAGTTGTCTGTGTACCTCTACATGTTTGTCTCTTTTCCTGTTATAAACTCATGTTTATAAGTTATGTGTGTTTTTTAGATGCATATATACCCATGCATGCATATGTCTCCATTTATAACATATAAAAATATAGGATATCTTGAGTTGGAAGGGACCCATAAGGGTTATTGAGTCCAGCTCTCCAAACTTCTTATATTTATATGTATACAAATAGTTTATAGCTAAATTAACACCAAATTCTTCCCAGGGACTTCTCTGCTCTCAGTGTCCTTTTTATCACAGCTGTCACATGGCATCTTCATCCCCGCATCATCATCTGCACTTCTGACAGATCCAGAGATCTGCCTTAAGAACATAATCCTGGAAGGCAAAGCTCTCTGAGACCACTTGAAATTAATTCCTTGATGTTTGGTGCTTGGGGAGGATGGACAGAAGAGCATCTTATTCTAGAAGACTCCCTCTTGCTGGTCTGTCCATGCCCCCTGTATGGATAGAAACTATTCACAGCTGAACCAGGATTTTCTCTTTTTTCTGAAGGTTTCTGTGCAGCTTGGGTGAAACCTGCGACTGAGATGGATACTGAAGGCTTTGGAGAGCTTCTCCAGCAGGCAGAACAGCTTGCAGCTGAGACAGAAGGCATCTCAGAACTTCCTCATGTAGAACGTAACCTGCAGGAGATCCAGCAGGCGGGGGAACGCCTGCGTTCCTGCACTCTGACCCGCACTTCCCAGGAGACCGCCGACGTGAAGGCGTAAGTACGGAGCAACCAGCCTCAGAAACTCAACAGGGAGGGGAGAAGCTCTTCAGGGGTTTGGTTTCTGACACTTGAGGAACGTGTCAGAGGAGGAGGACGTGCCCAGGAGACACAGAACAGCTGCAAAGCTGGGGTTCCGTTTTCCTTCTTTCCAAAAAAAAATAAATAGTAATTCAATGATTTATCTAGGGAGCTACCGTTCCTGATTTTGGGCACTGAAGTCTAAAAGTGCAGTACCTTGTTCTGGGTGCTGCTGAGGACATTTACCAATGTGCTGTGGAATTTTTGGCAGCTGGGTGGTACTGCAGTGGAACAGCAGGGCTGAGGTGGTTAGATGCACACATAGGGCATTTCAAACATTGGGTTTTAGGCAGTTTTCTTAATGCAGATGGGAGCACCATCCCTACATGGCTAGCTGCTGACCTAAATTGGCAATGAATTTGGGTTTAAAGTTCTGTCTGGTCAATACTAACTTCATACCTGTATGATTTCTTCCACATAGGTCTGTTCTTCTCGGGTCTAGAGGGCTTGATATATCTCATATTTCTCAGCGACTGGAGAGTCTGAGTGCTGCCACTACATTCGAGCCTCTCGAGCCTGTGAAGGACACTGACATCCAGGTAAGGGACATTGCTGCTGTGTGAATTACACTCTCCTTGTGACTGCTGTTCCTGTGCAGTGGTTCAAAGCTCTTCTAAGGCAGTTGTGGGAATAGTCTTGCTCTGTGTGTGTGTTTAACTCGCTGGCTAAAGGAGGTACAGAGGAGAGAGGCTGCTCTTGTTGATGAAGGATGTTTGAGTTAGCTGTCAGAAGCAGCATTAAGTACCTTATTGGCAGAAGTGCTTTAGATTCCAAGCTCTTCCTGAAGTCAAGAGGATCTAAGTACATACTTACTGTCTTTGTGGACCTGTCTTTGTTGGCTTTGGAAGCTTAAATTGCACAGAGATGTCTTTCCCTTATAGTTTTGAGACCTTTTGTCGTGTCTGATTAGAACAATCTTGTAAATTTCCCTGTAGAGCGGTCTAGCCAAGTGTCTTAGAAATTAATGTGACCCTCTATTTTTGCTGTATGATAGTTGCCTGGCTTTGTAGGATGATATCTTCATGGTGAAGACATCTGCACCTTTCATTACTCCCTGAAGAGCTGGTTATGGAATGGATGTTGTGGGTTGCATCGACCATAACAGCCTGAATTGCTGGTTAATCGTTTGGAAGTTTGCATGCTCTCTCCTTACTGGCAGATGGCTAAATTAGGAGGGTGAAAAGAGTTGGAAGCTCTTCTTTTTTGCAGATGTAGTGTTCCCTTAACTAGTTAACTTCAGAAGGGAAAGGGAGGTGCATTGGGGGGGCTGCCTTTGGTGCTCTTGGGCTGGGAAGGCAGAGGGGTGACCGTGCGTGTGAGAACTGACTGCTCCAAGTGGCTAATGGATTTCTCCAAGATGTGATTTCTTCTTGTGCCTTTGAGCCTCTTCACCTTCTGGCAATTCCTAGCATATTTGGTGATCTTCTCTCACCTTCCCTGGATGATTTTCCCCTCTTTTTCACTAAAAATTAGTGTACTCTGGAGATTATCTATTGCATGATTGTAGAAACCACTGGCACTCTTTGCTTTCTGTCTTTTCTCATTTTATTCTTTTGTTCCAATTTCTGATGGTATACTTCTAATTGGTGATGTTAAACTTGGTACATGTCTTCCTCAACCCCTTCTGTCTGGAGTTTTTTTCTAGAGCTCCTTTTCTTTCTTTTTTTTTAGGTTTACTACTGCTGTTATTTCTCTTTTTTCCTTTCTGCTTCAAGAGCAATCTCACTGTCGGTTCTCAAGCCTAGAAGCAGTGGAGCTCTCAGTTCTGCATCTGAGATTCTCAGATCCAAGAAAATGGATAGGACTGTGTAATAATCACATTTTACTTTGTTTTACTGGTTACCTAATCAAAACATGAAGGCTTTTTTCTTTCTTAATTATACCAGATCTCAAGGACTTATAATTTGATATAGAGATTCTGGTATATTCTGGTGATCATCTCAGTATATTTTCTCATCTCTAGTATATTTCTTTTAAGACCCGTGTCAATACTTGAATGTTTTTCTTTAGAATATGTTTATTTCTTTTAAAAAGGAAGTGTTTAAGTTTGAATTTGTGGCAGTTGACATTATGGACTAAGCTTACTCTAAACTATTAAAATTACTTAAGGAAGAATAAGCATGTTTATTTTTTAAAGAAAAAATAAGTGACAGATAAGATTTCTCAACCAGAAGAGCTTGAAGGATGTGGGAAGAGATTATTATTTTCTTAAAAATATCTTGCCTCCTGAAGTTAAGAGATTTTCAGCCATGCTTAAACAAATTTGGGATCTGAAACCCATTGTTTTCTACATCAGGGGGTTACTGTGGGAACTGGGTACTTATCTTGTGTAGGCATTTTTGAAAGTTTCTTAAATATTGGTCTGCTTGCATGTTTAGGTGCTGAAATGCCTCTGTGTCTAGCCATCATTTTCAGTCTGTCTTTTTGCTACTAAAGTTAACGATTTCTTTGGTCTCATGGAGACAATTGGAAATGCAAACATTTTGAAATCCAAGCTGGCTACTTTTGTCTTTATATAAAGACATTTTAATTGATTGAACATTTTTAGATGGTCTATTTCTCATAGAATTCTAGTCCATTCTAGTGGAATGTGGCAGGAAGCACATGTGTAAGTGTCATCTACAAAATAAGAAATTTCTCCTTCATTGTTTCCAAGCTTAATATGTTTAATATTCTGAATAAATACTGTGCTTTTAAAATAAATTTACATTGTGAATATAGATACAATTGTATCCTCCTCTTTAGGAAAAGCTTCAAATTCAGCATAAAACAGATGGTTAATTGCAAATCAATGTGCTTAAATGGCTGAATCAGCCAATGAGGTTCAGCCCTTCCTTTAGGAAAATAGCTAAAAAGTACAAATGAAAACCAGGATTAAAATCAATCATTTAAATCAAAGTTCCCCGCTTGCCATTTTGAATCATGATTAACACTGGTGATTTAATCAGTGATCGCTTTAATTTAAACCTAACTACTCATGTCTGAGGCCTAATACATGTGTGCTTTGAATTTTAATTTATTTTTTTTTTTGCAGGCCACGTGTAGAAAGCACAGTAAATTGCAGACCATCTTACCTGAGTAAAGTGTCCGTTTTAAACGTTTTGCCCCCATCTTGTTTGGGAGTGAAGAGGTGCCAGGCTTTTTCCTGTTGTTTTGCAGAATCTGCAGAGCCATCCTCTGCTCTGTCTGAGGGTATTTACAGTCACATCTCAAGGTGTCTGCCTGATGTCGACAGAGGCCTGTTATCTAAAAAATAACTTGCTTAGAATATGGACGAGTCTCTGCTCATCTGGAGGTGCTGGTATGCAGGCATCAACAGCAGAATTTTGGCCTTCCAGAGTAGTTTTTCTGAAATTTGGGATGTTAGTTACCTAAGGGGACCTTCATGTTGTACACTGCTGATCATCCTCTAGGTAGCTCTGTTAACCAGGTAGATTTTAAAATCATTTGATGCTTTAGATAAAGATGTACAGCAAAAGCTTCTTCCCATGCTACTTTTTCTTATATCTTCTGATGACTGTTGAGATTGTGGTTTTTTTTGGTTTTTTTTTTTCATTCTTCTGAGCTTATTAGTTTCATAAGGCTTCTTCAGGCTGCCTCTGTTTATTGGGGGCTGGATGTAGCTGTGGAATTCTCCCTCTGGAAGTTGTTCCCGTTGTATCCTGGAAGGCAGAGCTATCTGCTTTATTGTTTTACTGGACTTTTGCTAATTCCTCTGCTGTTACTCAGGAGTGACACAACCATATTGGTAGGCTTTAACTGGGTTTGGGGAAGGCTGTTCTGTTCTGCATCAAACCTGCAGCCTGCACTGTCTAGCACAACAACAGGTAGTTGTTATCAGTTCATAAATACTTTGCAGCATCATTTGATTAAGATCCTTTGCTTCCAGTGATTTCTCCTTGAGCTTCTCCAGCTTTCTTACCCAAAGTATTTACTTATTGTCTCCGTTCCTTCTTAGGTTGCAGTCTGTTCTAGCAGCCTGTATGTGGGCAGCACAGGGAGATATGCTAGAATCTAATCTCTCAAATAATGACAAGTTAGCACTGCAGAGGGAGAATTCCAGGAAATACCCAATTTCTTATAGAGAGAGTAAAACACATCAAGAAAAATCAGAGGGTGGCATCTTAGGGTATGAAGTCCCAGGACACTGATGTGAGACATTCAGAAAGTGTGAAGAGAATCTAGGAATTCACCTTATCAGAAGCCTCAGCTTGGGTTAACGAGCAAGAGGGGCTTTCTGTACAGAACCTCTTTTAAATGGTACTCCATAGTGCTGACTAAAAAGAAGTGCACCAAATTGCAGCTCAATTAATTATCTGAATTATTTATCAGTTGTAAAATGTAGATTGCTTGCACATAAAAGGGTTGTGAGTCCAGGAAATGTCTCCCACTAGAGCAATAGGCCGGGAAGACTATGAAAAAGATTCTAGGCTTGCCATTAAATCACAGAATTTGTATTTTTCCTCTCATTTCAAAGACTCTGTTCTTAAATGGCGTGCAACACAACAAACACTTCTCGCCACAAATCCACTTCATACAAATGACTATGGCGAGAGTTGATAAAGATCAAGATTTTTCCAAATTGTCAGAAAGCCCTATTTTGGCAAAATCTTTTTGAAATTGATTATGGTAGTTGAGTGAGTCTTGATGCCATATTTAGCATGGTGGGGTTTTTGTTCATTTCTTTGTGGCTTTTAAAAATCCAGGAAAGGGTTGATGGTGCCAGCTGGTGTCTGAGCAAGGGCGGGGGGGTTGTATATAACCCTAATGCCCACATTTTCTTCAGAAAAGGTATTTGCTCTTCCAAAGATGCAAAAATATGGCCTCTTCTGGTGAACACTGTCGTAGCAGAGCTTTCTCAGGTCACAGAGACCTGGGAAGAGGGGAAGGCTGTGCTGTCGTGACATTAAGGTAGGACCTGCTCTTAGAATCACACAATGGTTCGAGTTGGAAGGGACCTTAAAGACCATCGAGTTCCAACCTCCACTAGAGCAGGTTGCTCTTGCATGTTTTTGGTTTGTATGAATGTCAGAGAGGTTTGGTGCTGCTCTAGTAAAGGTGTTTTGGGGTACCTGGTGGGGCTTACTTGAAGGATCAAAGCCCAATTTATGCTTCCTAAGGTATTCTGACTGATGACAGCATGCTTTGTGGTTTGAACAGGTCCCACTGGTGTGATACCAAGCCCTCCCTGATATGCTTGGTTTGAAATGTTATGGTGGTAACTCAAAGAACTGAATTTGCTCTCACTTTTAAAGCCAAAGCCAGCTCTGTGCAGATCTGCTGGAAATGGACGTGAGCCCTCCTTCCATACGTTGTTTTATAAGTCCTGGCTCCATTACACTGAAGGAAAATCTTGTTGAATTATCTCATTTGTACAACAGCTTCACCCTGACCTTCTGATCTAGGCAGAACTGAAATGAAGGGTTTGGGTTTCATTTCTGGGTGTGGATGTTCAGAGTATGGACTGAATATCACTCTGGAAGTCCAGACACAGAAATAAGAGCTTTTATCTAAATGAGGGCAGAAGGTTAAGACTGAATTGTGTCCAAGTGACCACTGAGGCAGACTGAAATTAAGTATCTGGGATATTTTCAAGTTTTTCAGAGTATCATAAGCAGGCAGCTTAGTGTTATTAGAATCTGGGTCCCAGCACTGTGTGTTCAGTTTGTGTGTATGTACATGTATGACTTGGAATTTAAAAATGCTTACTCTGCCATCAGGTACCGAAACCGGGTGCATTATTCAGCCAGTGAGCTCTTACTGCTCTTTTATATTACCATTTGTGATACACTTTGTGGTATCTGTTAGAATAATACCAAAGCCTGTGGGTAATCTACTAGAGTGTAACTAAAATCTGAGTTTATAAATGGAAATGCTGACACAACCTTAAAGGGGCGGCCTCGAGTGCTGTTCACCATCCATTGTTTGCATTAGCTTAGCCTCAAAACGCATTTTGCAGATTTTTGTCCTTTCCCATTTGCCAAACATTGATTTCTCCCCCCCCCCCCTCCCCTCCCCAAGTCCTTCAGTTCTAATGGAGCTTGAAATTAAGGTGGCTTTATTTTTCTGTCGCTTCCTTGTTCACCCTAATCGATGATGCCAGCACAGCTGTGGGGACCTTTTAACCATTGAAGAGCCAGGACGCTGAACGTGAGAGGACAACTTTCCACCTTGGCTTTTTTAGGGGCAGTCGTTAGCTGTTGGTTTCTTTGCATTACTGCAGTTTGAATGAAAAATATGATTTGCGGTCAGAGCTGTGAATTCTTCAAAAGCTGTAGAAATCTTATGCTCCAAAAATACCTCTTTACAAAGATTTATTTATCCTCCCATTACTAGTGTATGCTCGTATCTAACCCTGCTGCTTTCTTTGCCCGGGTTGTCTCACTGATTTCGTTCAGGATCTGACCCTGAATGGCTACATTTAGGCATGTAAATCAAGAATATAAATATCCTGGTGGATAATTACACGTGGCCAGAGGCTGTTTTAAGGCAATAGAAGCAAGCGGTGATGTGGAATGAATGAGTTCCTGACATGCAGCAAAGGGAGTTAAGGGATGTGGACCATAGAAATACAAATCCTCATCCTATCTCTGATGGGTTTGCTTATCTCCCTTCCTTTAGGTACCAAATAACTATTTTATCTACACTTCTAAAGGAAATCTGCAGCTTGTCTATGGCTCTCTGCAGCCCGTAGTCTTGGCCAGGAAGCTGGGGCTTCAGTGGCCTGGCTGCCACCTTCCTGACAGTGGCAGTCTCTGAATGAGCAGGTTGTCCCCGAGCCCCCCAAGGCTTGTGCTGATCAGAGAACACCCTGGGAAATGCCAAAGGGTGCGTGGGCTGGGATGAGATGGGGTTTAAGAGCTCAAACTTCTCTATTTCATAGCCAGTGGGGGTTTTTTCTTGGAGGGGTTTTGGTTTGGGTTGGGTTTTTTAGGTTAAAAAAACCCAACAAACCACCACCCAAACCAGCTCCTTTTGGATCAGGAAGATGAGTTAATAACAGTGTACAAAAAGGGGAAGGGGGAAGAAGAAAAGCCCAAAACATTGGGAATGTGTTGGGGTTTGGTTTGGTTTTTTTTTCTCGTCACTTTTTTCCCTCACGTGCTTAGCTGTGGAGAATTTTTTTCTGTGCTTTTTTTTCAAATTTGTTTTGTGTGCTTGGTTGCATGCTACCTGGAATAATTACTGGTGGTCTTCCAGTTCATCCTGGTCCTGATTGTAGTTCCTAACCCTAAGGGGTTGGGAACAGGAGAGAAGAGACATGATCTGCCTTTCTCTTTCATCACGGGTAAGCAAGAGAGTATGAAAGAGACATTTCAAAACTTTATGCTAATCCAAGGTCATGAGATGGAAAAATGGAGAACTCTTGTTCCAGTAGCTATGTTTATTGATCTATTTAAATTCTGTGATGTCCTGGCACACTTTATATTTCCTGTCTGCTTAATC
>BJBW01012966.1:10447-24784 GCA_004320125.1 Scolopax mira | reverse complement strand
AAAGAGCATTTTAACAAATGCAACCCTGTTCTCCTCAGAAGGCCTGCTTCCTAACCTGTATCTGCAGGCAATACTGACTGGAGAAATGAAATGACAGATTTCCCCTTCCCCTCTGACTGTGCCCCTGAGGACTCAAAGATGTTTAATGTGATACGCTTTTGAGTCCTTCCTCCCACCCTTTCAAATCTCCAGGGATATTTTATCACGCAACACTGTTAAAATTTAGATGTTGTTGACCCACTGCCTCAGCTGGGCTTGTACTTCACTGCTTTCTTCATCAAAAGGTAAAGTAAGTAAAGGGTTTAAAATATACACAAACACAGATTTTTTTATAGGCAAGCTGTAAGCAAATATAGGTTTCAGTAAGCAAACACTTCTGCAGGCTCCAGATTCTGCTTTTCCATGGATCAGTGAGTTAACTAAAGCCTATGAGAGGGCTCTTGGTTGTGTGATGGTTGTGACAGGTATTAGATTGGAGGAAAAAAAGACAAAAAGAACTATTATTCAGCGCTGCAGAAGGTTGGTGCTTACAAAACACAAGAAAAAAACCTGATCTTAGACAGAAAAATATACCCACGGTTTACTACCATTTCACAGCATTGGTAGGCTCTAATAAATCAGTTGAATGCTCAGCTTTTTCTCCTCAAAGTTATTTATTAATACTTTCTAAGAAAATTTTGATCACCTCCTCCTGAATGAGAATAAGAAAAAGCTAAAATTAAACTCAACAGAAAAGCCTCTTGGGTGATCACAAACACCTCAGGATGTTTATAACTTTTCAGAACAATCAGCAATACCATGAGATTCAGCATATAGATACCCATAATGTTCTTTGATGAGCCAATATTTGAGTGGGCATTTCATTACAGGAGGAGCTGATGGTAAACAGGGGAATGATGCAATGTAAAAATAAGCTTAATGAAGTTGGCAGAAGAAGCCCTAGTTTTGAAAAGCTGGCAGAAGCTGGCCTTGCTACAATTAAGACCTGCTTGGATGGCAGTGGAATATCAAGCCAACTGGCCATTGTTTTTAATGCTGTTGCATCCTGACAGGAAAGGAGTGAAAGCAGTTTCTCTGGCACATGGCAAGCTGGACCTGAGACCTGCATAAAAATATCTGTATTGTGTGATTTTTCAGCTGTGGAATTTTTCCAGCAGTTTATTTTACCTTAAATAAAATGGAGGGTGGAGGAACATTGTATAGGAAAGGGAGCAGCAGCATCTTGCCCACAGTCCCACGAGGTGTTCTGTTGTGTTCAGTTCCAGTATTGGTATTATGATTTCATAATTTCAAGTTTCAACACTCTAATGATTTTCATCTGATGAGAGTGCATAGCTGGCTCCTATAAAACCATGAGAGAAATCTGGAGATAGGCAAGTTAAGGTTTTTGATAACGGAGAAGACCTGAATAAGTACTCTGTCTGTGATTTTGTGAAAACAGGTTATCAGTGCTGCTCTAGCAGAGCTCACATTTCACTGTCATCTTTCTTATTTAGAATTAGCACTTCAATTAAGTGATTAGTCATATGACTAGACATATTAACACAATGCAAAGCTGAGTGAACTGAGATTCATCTTAGCATACAGACTTTATATTTCCATTATTATATTTTGTATTAAATATAGTATTGTGGCCTTGTTTCTAGACTCTGCTGTAGTCTCAGAAATGACACTGCCTTAGTTGATATTCACATTTCATTTTTAAGGGCTGTGTTCACAGGCTAGAAAATATGCTGTTAGGGGAAAGCTCAACATCAAATTCTGCAAGTGTGGGGTCAGAACATACAGTATTTTTCAGCTTATGCCTAATTTTTGGGAAGTATAGGGGTGTAGGAAGAGATACATAGTCTAGAGACTAAAAAGAACTCCTTTATGTGTTTTCCATACTTCTGTTAGGGGTTACGTAGATGGTTGCACAGGCTTCTTTTTTCTCTATTGCTCAAATGTTTATTGTTTAGTTGAATTGAAAGGTTCTTTTGGAAGCACATGGTGCGCAGGCTGCAACCAGAAACTGTGCTGGGGGGGATGCAGAGAGAAAAAACCCTGTATTTGAATTTCTCTGGCTATAGAGACTGCTCAGTGTGAGCTGGTTTAGGTTTTTCCTTTTTCCTGGAATATTGCAATAGCAAGTCTATCTCCTTTTTGATAAGATTGACTTGCAAATGGATTAGTTTGAAGAACTAGGACTAAATGAAATCTGCAAAGGTTTTTCTTTCCTCTTAGGGTTAATTCCCTCCCCCACTTTCATTTTCATGCTGCAGTATCAACAAAGACTACACTACACTGAAATCAAAGCAGCTGGGGTAGGGGGAATAGAGGAAAACAATCAGAAGGTCAGTAGTTGTATTTATTACTGCACACATTTAGGTTTTTTCTCTCTCTCTCCTTATACTTCCCTTATATGTTTTTAGCGGTTTCCACCAGGTAGTATATTATGTGATGCAGTGGCATTATATTGTAGAAATTGCGGCAGTTCTACAGTTTTCTAGATGTCATCCTGCCAGATATGTGATCCTACAGCAGTTTGCATTTTTTACCCTTTCTGGTATGCTCAAAATATCCTCTAGTATTCATGTACAGATATGAAAGATTGCTTCACATAGAGATGAATTGAACCAGCTTGTCATACCTATAAAAATCAATGTATTTTTGGAAAGGGTAGACATATGAGGAATAAACCAGAATCTGGGGATTCTCAGCTTCTTATAGTGCTGTCAAACCCCTGAATTATTACGATAGAAGTCATGGGTTTTAAAATGAGTGTATGCAGCATACTCTCCATTTTGCTTGAAGGAGATCTCCAATTAGGAAAAGTGGGATTTGTGATTCCACTGATAATGTCTGTCTTTCACATACACATTGCACTATGTGTCATGTTTCATGACACCTGGCTATGATGAATCACTGCTTTTTTTTATAGCTCAAAAAGAAATAGAAATGTCTGAAAAATAAAAGATGTTTTCCTCTACACTTCCCCTTTCCTGTAGGTCTTTGCAGAACACGCAAGTCTGCATTTTTTGTCAGTACTGTGTTCTCTGTTACTGAATACAGGTGCTATTTTACAGTGGTAGTGAATGCACAAAAACTGCAAAGCACCTGGGGAAAAAACTGAGCTGAAATATGCTCTACTAGTGCTCCCTGTCTAGCATACAACTAGAGGCAAACCAAGAAAAAGGAATTAAAGAAAATAATGTGTTGTACGTGAGAAGGCAGTTTGTTGCAATAGATATATCCCATTAACGTTGTGATGACATTAGATGCTAGGATATACCATTTTAACTAGATCATAAATTTGACTTTGCCTAAAGGATTTATCATCAGTGATGTTTGTGTCCCAGTAGTTTCTTTATGGTTTGCAATCTCAGCTTCGGCCTCGCTCCTAAGACGTCTTTTGTCTAGAAATTGGACTTTAGTACTTTTGTAAATTAGGATTGGAGTGCAAAACTGGATTTTTGCTGCCTCCCTCCTGTTGACAAATGTTCTTTCTTTTAATCTAGCTAGCAGACAAGGAAATGAATTAAACATTAGCTGATTGGTCAGCTAAGAGTTGAAATCCTTTCCTTATGAAGAGAAAAAGCATTTTACCTATCAGGTGTTTAACATCCATTTAGTTGGTCAACATTGAAGGCAAATAAGATTATTTTGTTTAAAATTAAAAATGAAATAAATCAGCAATTTTTTTTTAATTTTTTTTTAATTTAACATCTTTTCTATAGCAAGTTTTTCCTTTATAAAAATCTCATTCTAATCTGCAGCAATTCTAAATATCATTTTACACCCTTCAAGGAAAAAAGAAGTCAGACACACAACAACTACTCTAAACTTAGTAGTTAATTAGTTTAACAAGGAGTGATATGGCCAAATGTTGGATACTGGTAGATTTACCTAACTACTACTACAGAACTGTTTATAAAAGTCTTTAGTATTTATGGGAAATTTAATTTATCAAGAGAATCCCATGCTAACACTATTGTTTTAAATGCACAGTTGCTTGAATAGCTGCCTACCGGAGTGAAAATGGGGTTTATGATGGGGGCTTTCCTGCTGAGTAGATCTCACAGTGCTTCTATAAATCAAATGTTTTAGTATATTTCAGCTGATTGTCATTATAAGGTGCCCACTTCAAAAATTAGGTACAGAGGCAGATGAAACATTCTAAATCGCATGTGGCTTTCCCTCTGCCCCAACCTCAACTGATTTTCATTGGAAATTTTCTGTACAGATGAACTGTTTGCTACTGATGTAAAAATTCTGTTATTAAATTATTTTTGTATATGTATCTTTACAGAAAAAGTGTACTAAAAGACAAAACTGAAATTATGGGATTAGAGAGTAAGTTGAAGTTCACAGTTAATATAAAATCCTTTAATTTTGCCATAAGTAGAGCTGGATAATTTTAGGATTGTAGATATAACAAAAAAAACCAAATACAAAACGCTGCAGTGGCCACTGGCACATAGACCAGTACAGGTCTCTTCTCTTTTTTCTGTGTGATGTTTTACTGGGGAGTTACTAGACATACTTGCCTGCTCACAGTTCAGTGGGGTTCTTTTTGGTTTGTTTTATTCTCTCATCACTTTGGCAGGTTTGACTCCAGGTTGTGGAGGCCCTTCTGATCTAGGAAGTCTCAAGAGAGGGAAGTTGCACTGGGATTCCCTTGGAACAGGGGCTAATTTTCATGCCATAACAATCCAGAAGGGTATAAAGGAAACTCTTTGAAGCACAGCCCATTGGCGTACGAGGCTGTGTGTTTTAATGCTGTGGCACCTCCTTTGAGACAATATCCCCTCTGCGAGGGCCTATGGCAGCCTTTCTGCAAGAAAGGGAATCAGCGCCTCGCTTCTCTACAGGCATATGTGAAAGGTAGCCTCCAATTAAGATATCAGACAATATCTCAGAGAAAACACTGATGTCTATACATAAGGGAGAGAGCTCTTGGCAGCTGAATAACAATACCTCCTCAGTCCATTGCCTTTTGAAAGGAAAGCACAACTTTCCTTCTTATCCTTATCTGAACTGTGCTTATGAGACAAGAAACATCCTTTCTGCTTTTATTTTCTCATGTACTCAGCATAATCTGATAAAAGTGAAAGAATCAAAATCTATCACCTGATGTGGAGAAGTATCATTTACTGCTTATTGAACTCTCGGTTTTGCAGCTGCCTAGACTGTCTCTTGCTTAGAACTTTTTTAACTTGAGTCTGGCTGGTCTCTTCCCTTGTGATGAGTGATGTCCCATACTGTTTTGTGTGGAGATAGTGGTCTTCTAGGCATTGCTACATTTACACACATGGGCTGTTTTGGCTTTGTTGTGGTTTTTTGGGGGGTGTGTGTTTCAGGTTTTTGGGTTTTTTTGTTTTGTTTTGGGTTTTTGGGGTTTTTTTTTGTTTGTTTTTAAATTATATTTCCTTTCCAGCATTTTCCTTGGAATGTGATTCTTTTTCTAAACCACATTTAACACTGATCCCATTCATCCTATCTTCTAAACTATACAGTGGGCTAAGGACTGTGAGTATTATGGCTGTGTCCCTTAACATGTCCCTTAACATGTGGCCTGACATGCCATGTTCATCCTTTTGCATGTGAAAGGTTGATGCATGGTCATCCATTCCACTCCATAGGGAACAGGTTTCTTAGGCCTGGGAGTAGCCCCTTGTAAATCAGTCATATATGAACATGCTCTTTACAGCTATTTCCCCCAATGTTTTCCCTTCTGCTGGTAAGTTTGTTCGAATTATCCAGACAACATACTGAATCTTGTGCTCTTCAATCTACACCAAGTACTTAGTTATCTAGGGCCCTCCTCTGGGTAGGATGTACACTGTGGATATCATCTATCTGTCATCCACTATGGATGACACTAGATGTCATCCATTCTTGCTAATCGTGTGTGCAATCCTATAATTACAGTAATCTGGAACAGATTGTGACAGATCACCTGGCCTGTCCCTCTGCCTGAGAGTAGGGTTACCTGATGCCTGTGCCATTTCTGAGTGGTGCTAGGCCAATTTGTTAAAGTGAAAGAGAGACCTTCAGGTTACCTGTTCCTTCTCTATGCATTTTATTCCCAATTGGATTGTTCTGAACTGAATCTAAATCCACCTTATCAAGCCTATGGTGGATGAAGCAAAACTTTTCTCTCTCGCTTTTTCTACCTGCATTTTACACATTTAGTGTGTTTGAAGACTGCTGTTTTCTCTTTTGAAGTATTTTCTTATTTAAACTAAACAACATCCACTCCTTCAGCTTTCCTTCCTGTGTTCTGTTTTCTAGACCTGATGATGTTTTCATTAGTATCATCCAGAATATCATGTCCTGCTTGACATATTAGTTACTTGTTGATCCAAGTCAGTACTTCCAGCATTTTGCTAATAATTTTTCATGATACATGCACAAATTTACATGTCTTCAGGAAGAGATGAAAAATACTAATGTGCTTATTGATGTCTGCAGTTGTCTCTGGTGGGGTTTCCAGACCCTGGCATGAAAGCTTCTGAATGCCGTTGCTTGTAGTTGTTGTGTACCTCAGCACAGAAGTGTTGCTGCTATGAAACTATTTTCTTTCTGCAGTGGTATTAACCAAGCAAAACTTCACGTGGTACCTCCTTCTCTAATCCACCCTTGGTCAGTGGTGTCTTGGTCTCTTGGCATGTGCTGTAGACTGTGTCTCCAGTGTAATGACCTTTGCGCAAAATGCTTTGTTACTCTGAGTAGTATGTAAAAACTTTGCCTGCCTTTCTTCTGTCATTTCCACTGGTCCAGTACCAAATGCAAAGCATTTTTAATTCTACTTCTTTGAATTTGCCAACATTTTGATATAAGAATTTTCAAGATAATGGGCAGAGCATATTTTGTACTAAACTATCACAGCTGATCAAAATATTGAAGATGTTAATTATATAACATAGCCACAGTTGGCTAACTCTCTCTTTTCACCAATCTTTCCTGGTGAATGACTTGGATTCATGTTGGGGTCTAAGAGGTTAATGTGCAACTGTGAATAACTGTATCTGCTGTTAAGCAGAGGAAGCTAAAAAGGAAACAATGAAAAAGCATTTACTGAAGCCTGCTGGGTGATTAGGTAGGCCGTAGACATGAATTAGATTTTAAACTCTTATTTTTAGGGCCTTGGATGTTTGAATCGAGGCTGCTATGGAGATAAACACTGTATCTTCAGCAAGACAGATGCTTGCTGTCGAGAGAGGGATCGTGGCAGTTCAGCAGGGAGTTCTTTGCCAGCCTCTTAGGAGCAATCAGCATTCACTTCGATGACCAGCAATCTAGCTGATAACCAGAAATAAGGACAGAAGAGATTTTTAGTGAGACAGGTTTTAGCTGATGTGCACTTAAATATGAGATTGTGTATAGTTTCCAGAATATCTTCACTGAAAATAACAAAAATGATGATGTTTTGCTTAGTTTGTCTACTGCATTCACTGAAGAATTCCCTCCACCATATATTTTTACACTAATATTTTATTTAAGCATCTGCAGAACTTAATCCAACTCTGGAAAACAAATGGCAGATGGCATTTTGGCTTTTCTCGGATATAGTACCATGAATCTCAAAAAGAAGGCAATATTGGAACAAAAAGTGTTTGTTTTTGCTGTAGCTTTGCTATTGATAAATGTTCTGTCTTTTCATCTTGCTTCAGGAAGAAAACATGAATTAAACATTAATTGAACTGTATTGACTGCCAACATGTAGAAATCTTATTGCAGATGTTGGAGAGTGCAGAAGTCTGCAGGGCAGATTGTTGTTTCTTCGTTGATTATTTCAGTGGTAAAAAAGACTTGTTGACGGAGTGCTGTTCTTATGTGAATGATATTTACTTCCCATAGTAAAATTCCAACAAAATTGAGAAGCACAGGAAAGACACAGCGTGTAATATATATTCTAAAAGACACTGCAATGTTGCAAATACTGATCTCTCCTTCAATTTTTCTTTGGTTCTAACTATATTAAGATTTTCAGCTCTTCTAAAAGAAAGGTATTTTATAAAATTATATCCTACTAGTGGCTGTGAATCCTCTTCCCCTTTGCCTTTTTTTTTTTTTCAAATGCTACAAATCTATGTGCCTTTTCTTTCTTGTGGCTCTTCTCTGTGTACAGTAATAGGCTTTCCAGTACCCATAGTAACGCATATTGAAGGTGACGGGCAAAGAATCCCAAAGCTGAGATTCTTGGCCTAGATGACAGCACTAGAATTTAAACGAAACATACAGTAGACTCTGTATGAGACCCCTTAAGCACTGAATCAGGGGGATGAATGGAGGATTTTAAAATATGCTGTGACTTGAAGACTTTTACAATGTACGTATGGAAGGGAATCTGACTAAAGTGATGGCTTTGCTTTTGGGGTTGGACAGCCAGCTTTTGCAAACAGCCTAAAAATAAATACGGTTCTGAAAAATTGCTAGTGCTCAGAGCAGGTGGTCATATACTGCATATACAAAGCAATAAACACCCACAAAAATTGCACAGAAAGGCTTTTCTGGATGAAAATTTTGCTTTTTTTTTTTTCTGTGAGGGCTGTTGTCTTTTATTCAGTATTACGCAGCAGCATTTTAATACAGCAAAGTACACATAATTTTCATTGTTTGCCTCTGCAATACAGGCCACTAAATATCCTCTTTTTCCTGTCTTTCTTTTTATCATAAATACATAAGCATGAATACTTGAATTTCTGAAGTACTTTTGATTTTAGTGGTATTTAACACCTTTTAACCATTTACCACCTTTTGTGTTGACAAATCCTTTGGAGCTACAGTAGGACAAATCTTATTTGTATTCACAGATTATACAGACTTGGAAGGGACCTTTAGAGATCATCTAGTCCAACTCCTGCCAAAGCAGGATTGCCCAGAGCACATCACTCAGGANNAGCCTGTTCCAGGGCTCTGTCACCCTCACCATAAACAAGTTTTTCCTCATATTTAAGTGGAACTTCCTCTGTTCCAGCTTATGGTGTTGCCCCTCGTCCTATCACTGGAAACCACTGGGCACCTTTGCCCTTCAAGGCTGTCTTCCAGTGGACACTCTCAACCATGTTCCTAAGCAGGCCAAAGTCTGCCTTTCGGAAGTCCAAGGTGGCAGTTCTGCTGGCTCCTTGTCTTGCTTCTGCAAGAATTGAAAACTATGATCTTGTGATCACTCTGCCCAAGATGACCTTGAACCTTTACATCCCCCACAAAACCTTCTGTGTTAACAAGCAGCAGGTCCAGTAAGGCACTTTCTGGTTATTTTTCCATTTATTTTTTATTTAGTTTATTTTTAATTTTTATTTTATTTTATTTTTCCTTTCAAATTGTGTTCATCAACACCTTGTTTAAGTGACTAATGGATCTTGTACATGCTTTTCTTATTACTGAGGCTGGATTTTTTTGTTTCTCCTACCTTTCCCACATTTCCTGATTCCATTTGCTTCTTGCTGAGTCACTGTAACACTAGCAGCAAACTCTTGCTGTTAGTTTCAGGCCAAGGATGATGCATGAATTGGTGGACTAAAATCTTCCTGTATGTCCAATGAAATTAACCCTAATTATAAGCGATCACCTATAGGTATAAGAAAGAAACATGGCTTCCTACCTCCATCTCTACATTCAGAGAATTCCATCTTCCAAGTCTGCCAGAGAGTTGATTGAATTACTGGTGTAGAAATTCAATAGTTTCATATGTCTAACCTGCACTTGCTATAACTCTAATGTACTTATATTTTATCCAAACTACATCTGCAATAACAGTTATCGATACAAATATATTTCCACTAAGGTGCTACTACCAGCCCATCCACATCTCAAATTTGTTGTGGCACCTGGTGGAAATAATTTTTCAGATGTTACATATGAAGATGAATTTTTCTTCTCCAAATTAGGGTAAGACAGAAGGGAAAAAAATCTATTTCTTTTCCTTCAGGAATAGGAGTATTGAGGCTTTGATAAGCAAGAGCTATGAGAAAGGGCATTTGTGACACTGATGTATTTTGCAGGATTTTTGGAACAGGCAGCCCAGAGAGGTGGTGGAATCTCCTTCTCTGGAGACATTCAAAACCTGATGGACAAGTTCCTGTGTAATGTGCTCTAGGTAGACCCGCTCTGGGGGGGGGGGGTCTGGAGCTGGACTATGATCTCCAGGTGTCCCTTCCAACCCCATATGATTCTATGATCTCTTATGCCTTTTGCTGGATACTTCTGGCATCAAGTGCCCATGCCAGCACTACTGTGAAAAATGTGCTCTTGACTTTTGTCTGCATTATTATGGGCAAATAGAATGGATGCCCTTGCATAAAATGCCAGAATGAGTTAATTTTGCTAGGACAACTATACCAGATAGTTGAATTGGAATGACCTCCTGTCTTGTATCTTTCCTTACTAGAGAAGAAAGGGCATAGATTACAGGTAAATCCAAATGTTTCTGATACAGACAACAGAGTAACGTGTCAGTCTAAATCTAGCTCTGCCTAATTCGTCGCACAGTCTCCTTCTCCAAAACATAAATACTTTATTAAGCTGAGGTGATTAGCTTGGATTAAAGCCAAATGTATTCTAACACTACAAGTTTGAGGGAGCTAGACCAAATCTGATTATTTACTAAATTTCATCTGCCTTAGGAAAGGAGTGAAACATTAGTGAATGTGTATTGGTTTTCAGTTGTGCCCCTACTCCTTCCATCCTCTGAAAGACCAGGTAATGCTACCAGCTCAGGTGCTTAAGAATGTAGAAGCAGACTGAGGGTTTGCCTTTATCTAAGGGGTTTTCTGATATGGGGTTGTAAGGCAAACTTTTGCCCTTGGATGATTGAAGGTCACTCTATCTAGAAGAGGTCTTTCCCAGCTGAGCCAGCGTCTGAGGAAGTCCAGTATCTACAGGTGCCCGGCAATTCTCCCTCCAAGTCTGCTGGAGAAGTGGCTGCAGTGGAGGAAGCTCAGCTCACATGGTCCAACTTCTAGTTCCCACCACAGTGAAGCACATCCTAGGCTTGTGTGCTTTCCCAACAGGCCCTTTTGATCATATCTGCCAAGTAAGGGTATATTTGTCTTTATTTCTGGTTTAAGCCAATGGGCTTTCAGGGGCAGGCAAAGCCTTTGTGTGGGTTAGTGACTCTATCACATGCTTCTTACCAAATAGATGAACGTCCAGTCAGAAAAAAGCTCTTTTTCTGTTTTAACTACTCCACCAGAATACTCTATGGATAATTTTTTTTTTCTTCTTGAGATAGATCAATACAAAGCAGGCCTCTGCCATAACAACTACAGGTTTGTGATGTTTAACTCTTGCAGATCTGTCTGTGTTCCAAAAGTATTTCTGCAAGCCTGTCTTTGGGGAGTACACGCTTGATACACCTCAGTCATGAAACTAAATTGTCCATTCTTATTTTTAAGGTTCATCTTTTAATATCTTCTTTTCTATGTGTTTAATTAAAAGACTTCAGTTGCACATCAGTGCCGTGATTCAAATCCTGGTATTGAGCTCCCTTTTCAAAATCATAGTTAGCCTGTCAAATTTTACACCAGAGGCCTTATGTTTGTGAAATATAAGCCAAAATCCTATATAGCAATATCTCAGCTTATGCCACGCACTATAAACCTCAGAATAGGGGCCAATTAATAAACTAAGCATCTTGCTAATTAGCAATACCATGAGTTCGGTATCATGGCAGATCAGGTTGGGGAATGCAATGTTACTTTTTTGACTGTCTTGTATGAAGTAGAATAAACTGTTTTCATTTCAGTTCCATTATCCATTCTCATTTTTACTATAACATGAACCTGATCCACTTCCATGGATTTTGTAGTAAGGTAAACACAAAGATGTGAATCGGAATCACCGGTGGAGGAAAAACCCCCTCATTATTTGTTTATTCTGTGCATTTTGTACAGTTACATCTCATGGAGTAGCTCTCTAAATATGTATATTTCTGCTAAGACCTTCCAGTTGAGTTCTGTAGTTTTCAAGGCCTAGAAAATGCGTAAATTTGCATTCAGGAGGCACCAGGCAAGTGAGCACTGAAGTTGGCTATAGTTCTCCTTGTGCAGAGATAAATTCAGAAATGATTTTTTTTTTAAAATAAATTATTTACTAATTAATTTAATAAGGCTCAAATACCATTTTGTCAGTATAATGCAATGTATTATTAAATATGAAAACTGGGAGAGATACATACCTTTGAAACTTTTGTTGGGTAGAAATTAAATTAGTGCTCTTACCTTTTACCTTTTGTATTGTCTTCTCTCTGTATGTGCATAGCTACCATTAATGTGGGGTTTTTGTGTTAGAAAAGTATAAGCAGACCCGTTATTGCAAACCCAGCATGGATGGAGTTAATAATCCAGTACATTTAGCTTCAGTGTGGCTGAAAATTTGTTTTATTAGTGTCACTAATCTTTCAACCTATTTAGTAGTTAGAATATTCCAGAAAGACATACTGGCTCTGCAAGGAAAATGTCCTTGAGCAGAATGAATCTTCTTGTGATTAATTCTTTTTGTCTTTTTCTCTCGTTTTTTACAGGTAGGCTTAAAAAAAATAGAACTACTTTTTCATTTTTTCTTTTGTGATTTAGATTGTCTCTTAGTTTTGCATTTTGCTGCATATTTATTGCAGTACCTCTGTTTCACTCCAGTGTTTCTGTGGTCTGATCTTTCTATTTATTTGAAAATAAAATATCTGGTCTAAACCCGCAGCATTCTTAATTGGCTAAATATATTCAGTTGTTCTGTCCTGAAACACTATTTTTGCTCTCCAGATCAGATTCATTGCAGGTATCTGCTTCTGCCACTGACCAGTTGAAGATTCCTGATGTTTTTGTGTTGTGGTTTTTTTTTTTTTTCCCCTCAGCTAGCTAGCAATATTAAACATGTTTTATTTTTCAGGCAGCTTCAATTTGCAAAGGCTGAGCAGGTCAATCTATTGTCTTTGCTGGCGGCCCAAGATGCTGCTGGCCTGCTGCACAATAGGTAGCCTTTGGGGGTCAAAGCCTGTATGTGGCTGATAACGGTGCTATTCTTGGCTGGAAAACACCGTGATTAGTGAGATTCATTCTGCCTCAGCGTGGGACTGGAGCTCAGTGGCAAATCCTAAAGATGCCACGTTAAGGGGTCTCTTCTGTCCTTACCTATTTCTTTAAGACTGGAAGGTGCAAACCTGCTTCTTTTATTATATATTTTAAAAAAATATATTATTGTTGAAACCTTTAATAAATAAGAAAGTGGGTGTATGTGAAGGGAGCAAACTTCAGATTCACTGTCTCATCTGTATAGCCTCTGTGCAATTCTGCTACCTCTGACAAGAACAGGCTGTGCTTCCTTATTTCCATCCTCATAAACCCACACTTCCTCTCCCTGGTCCTGAGATGGACCAAGCCCCTGGCAGAGCACAGGCTGCTGACTGCCTGGCTGGGGAGCAGATCTGTGGGAAAGGCCCTGAGGGTTGGAGCAGCAAGCTGGAGAGGAGGCCATGTCCTCCAGGGGAGGACCTACAGCATGCCACTCTTGCGTACATGGCAGGAGGATGAGCAAGAAGAATAAATGAGTTTCAACCTAGCTGTGAGGAAAAATGTTTTAACTTGTGAGAACAGCTGGGTGCTGGAGTAGGTTGCCCAGACAGGTTGTCCTGTCTCCACCCTTGGAGGTTTTTAAGAATCAACTGGGGCAACCTCTTTCAGAGCTGACCATGCTCTGAGGTTGGATTAAAGTTTCCTGAGTTCTCTTCCTACCTGAAGTATCCTGTGCTCCTATAATATTTTTCCCTTAAATACCTTTTGAAAATAATCACTTTGAGCCTAAATTGTGACAAAAGAAAAAAATGTGGAAAGTCATATAAGTAAAAATGTGGGGAGAGACTTATTTCTACAGATTTTAAATTAAAATAGAGTTTCAAGTGCTCAGATTGCCTACAGTTAGCTGGGAATCATAGAGAACCTTATAAAAGGTATTTACAATGCACAGCCACTTGTTGGGCAACTTAAACATTGGAAATCAGACATTACTTTAGGCTTAGAGAGTGGTTATTAGCATGACTCAAGCAGAGGTGGAAACCATCTTGGACCTGCAAATAGTTAATAGAATCACAGAATCACAGAATCCCCTAGGTTGGAAGGGACCTTTTAAGATCATCTAGTCCAACCAATGGAAAAACAAACAAAAAAACCCCACCAAAAAACCAACCCACACACAAACCCCACACCACACCCAAAACAACACCAATCCACTACTAATCCATATCCCTGAGCACCATGTCAACTCGTCTCTTGAATACCTCCAGGGATGTTGCTCCAACCACCTCCCTGGGCAGCCCATTCCAAGGCCTGACAACCCTTTCAGTAAAGAAATATTTCCTAA
>BJBW01012964.1:15277-28113 GCA_004320125.1 Scolopax mira | reverse complement strand
CATAACACAGCCATGAGAACAAATGGAGCAACATTGTGCTCAGCAAGTAAACAACAAGATACAGATGAAGAAGTTCCTTTTAGCACACTCTGGTCAGGTCTGTCATTATCTCCACCTTCCGAGTGCCCCACGTTGGGCACCAAAAAAGGACTATCATGGTTTGGCCCCAGGTGGGAACAAAGGACCACGTGGCAGCCGCTCGCACAGATCAGAGTTCCCACTGGCGGCGGTGCGGCTGGGAGGGGCAAATTGAAAGAAAAAGGCAAAACTCGTGGGTTGAGACAAAGGCAATTTAACAGAACAGCAAAGGGCACAAGAAATAACAACAAGAACACGAATAGAGGAATATACAACCGCGATTACGATACCACCGCTTGCCGATGCACCCGGAACACACTGCTCTCCCTGCTCCTTCTCACCCGGGGGTAGGACTTCCTCCTCTTCCCTCACTTCCTGTCCCTCCCCTTCCCCCGCCTAGCTCGGGCCACCCCCCTCCCTGCGGCTCAAATGGGATGGAATACCTGTGTCCCTGCTAGGTCCTGGGAACAATTAACCCTTTCCCTACCAGAACCAGTACAGTCCTACATCTGTTTTCTTATTAATTTGGTCCTAACTTTGAGCTGAAGAAAGGTAGTGGTGGCAGGTTTAACTGCAAGAAGCCATGGATGCCTCTTCCAGAACTCTGAAACACCAGAATGTAGTTAGAAGAGGTTTCCTGAAAACAGAATCTTACATATCTTAACTGTTTAGTTTAATAAAACTACATGTACATGATTTACATATAAAGTATTCCCATATTAAATAGTCTGTATTCATATCTGTGATATAAAGCCAGGACCTGCCCAACAGACACCTAAGTGTTTGTAAGAAGCTGTTTTTGGCATGATACTGTTAAAAATGTTGTGGAGCCATATTTGTCACTATGCAACCTCAGATAATAGCCACACTGAACAAGTTTGGTTTGTTTTAGAGGACTATTAAACAAATAAAACCAAGGAACTAAACTCTCAGAAATGCAAATGAATAACAATTTCAAGACAATATTATTGCTATATTCCAAGTGTCTGCAGTCCAGATTCACTTCCCATTTAATTACAAGTGAATATTCTAAAACGTAACCTGCATTATCATAGGCAAGATAAGATTAAAACCATATTGCTTCATTATTTCATGTATGCAAACTTCAACCCTAAGCAATCCCACAAAATTCAAATGAGCTGGACTTGTTTATAGAGCTTGCCTGTCACTAGCCAATGTTGGCTCTATGCAGTCCAGACACAAGGGCACTCATATGAGCGTTCAATTTTCAGAAATTAAGCCTTGCATTAAAAAAAAATGTTTCTTTCTGAAGTCACCTCCAAATTTGACCTTTATTTTCCTCTTCCTAATCCAAACACACATTCAACCACAAAACTAAGTTTTTCAAAGCAACACAAGAGCCTTTGGAGACAATCATACTTTTTACATTCCTCGGGTTATGCAAATAGCAAATATTTCTATGCTAATTATCTGCACAGTATTAATTTTTTCCTCTCTAAAAGGAAGATAAAGACATTAGTGATTTAACTCCTGAGCAAAATTTTCACAGCGTCAGGCTGCAACACAAAGTTTCTAACATCTACCTTACATGCTAGGTGTCCTTAGAACAAGTGCATATGCACATACATCCACAGAGATATATCACACTATGCCAACACACAGAAATGCATCTGAGCAGAAGCTTTACCTCTCTTGAATACATCGGAACATCAAATATAAGTTAAATTTCAAAACTGACTGGAAAAGTAATGAATTTACGTTAACCTTCTTTATTTACATTGGAAGAGGCCTTCTTGCACCATAGGTGTTTCCAGGCGATCTACATCAACATCAAGCCAAGGTCCCTTGCTCTTACATACCCTAAATAACATAATTTTGAAAGAAAGCCTCAATAAAAAAAATAAAAATTGCTTTTGTAGTCAGAAGGTGTAAAAAGGACACTTCAGGAGAACCTTAGCTTACTGAGCAGGATTAGGTGGCTGAGCAATTCCACAGAAACAATGCAGTTAGAAACCAAGCAGGGTAAGTAAGCATCTCCCAAGTAAAGAGAAACAAGTCTGTGCAATCGACAGAATGCTGCAAAGAAATAACAACAATACTGTCTGCACTATATAAACGCTGTAGGGTTTATGGTCTTGTTAGATGCACGTTAATCTGGAGAGCCTTTTCTGAGCTTTGTATTGTATCTATATGATTTTTATTTCAACTGTTGAGAGAGTAAAGCTACAGTTCCCTCTTAAAACTAAGTCAGATAGGCATCACCTTGTCCTGTTGTTAATTGATTGTCCTTTTAGGATGCAAAGTACTTTTTTCCTTGACATATATTCATTACAGATTCTGCACTTTATCATTAAAGGTTAAGCAAAAGGAAAAGCTAAACCAAATACAAAGCAAACTATAACAGGAGCTGTACAACACAGAGAATTAGAAAACAACAGGTGTCTTTGGCAACTGTCTTTCACCTGGAAAAGCACAAGAAAAAAACCATAAAGTGCACACACAAAAGCAAACCTAGAAGAACCAGCATTATGCTTCAAAAACCCAAACCAAACCAAACCAATCAAATTTTAAAGAGCACCCATAATCAGGATACTTAATACATTACAGCTTTCAAGTATAAAAACAAAACCAAAAGGATTGGATATGACCCTTTGTTGTATGTCAGTTCATTTATAAATTTAAGATGAACGTTAATTAGTAAATTAATTCACTTCCAAGAAATTAATCTTGGCTAATATTTTTTACATAGTTTTTTTAGCAAACAGAATTTTAAAAGTGCAACAGTGGAGCAGGAGAACATATATGCACATATATGTGGTATTTGTGCATATATCGAGCAGTATAATAGAAAGTTACTTTGTCTACACATTACTACCTAAAAGCACACCTTTACTCCACAGAGAGCCTTCACTTGTAAAAGTGAAAAAAATGATGGATTTTCGTAAAACTGACATTGTGTATTTCCAAGGAGATTATAATCTCTGCAGTTCCAGACAATATGAATTTATTTTCTTTTGAAGGAACCACTATGCAGCCTATACTTGGTTTCCTTTTAGATTAAGTAACTTGATTTGTTCTCGGTTCAAACGTAGAGAAATGCAAACATTCTGACTTTAAGCAGGGACAGTGTTATTCCTAATCATTAGGAATCAAGTCCTCTGATGGCCTGCCCTGCTGCAGCAGAACATGTTTTGTGAGAACAGAGACTAGAGGATGCATTTTCATCCTACTAGCAAAAGCCACACTGTTCTTTACATGCAACTGCAGTGGTCCATAATATGCTTTCTGACAACAGGCAAAGGGTCATGTTGCATGGCAAGAATAGCCTCCAGCATGGATTAAAAATATAAGAAAAACATTTGACGTACTTGGATCTGACAAGATTGAGTCGGTTTTCGGCAAAAATTGGTCACAGCGGACTCCTTGGTAGCCCTCTTTGCACCTGAGAAAAAGGGGATAAATGACAAACATACGCATGCGATAGTAAAAGGTTAATTTCAAGGCAGCAAAATCAACCGACATTCTCCCTGCCAATGCTGCGAGGTACTTGCATATTTACAGCTATTTCAACTATTACAGAAGCAACTATTACTGAAACACAATGGAAGCAAGTAAAATCATTCGTATTTCAAAAAATTCCCCTTAATCCTTTTTGATTGTTTTAGAAACTATGAAAAGAAACATCATTTAAGCATAATTCTTCTTTTAGATATCAATTCAGTGAAACAATCAAAGTAAAAACCTCGATAAATTAGACATATTTGTAATAAAATAAACTCATCAGGTAACACAAAGCTTTATAAAGTTTCTGTATTATACAAGCCATCACATGAACAACTTGTTTATCTTTGGCTGTTTTAATAAGCAGGGAACACGCATATAGCCATTAATTTTAAGATTAGTTTCTACTGTGCTTAAAAGATAACATGTTTAGGCATGATAGACAATGTCAGGCGTTGTTTGTAAGTTAAGTTTCAGATGTCTGTGCAGTTTGATTTTAAACATGTAAACCAGAATATCCTCTTGCCTTAACAAACACGAACTGGCTTTGACTGAGATTCTAATACTATTATCTATCTTGAAACCTTACTTCAAAGAAAGTCCATTTACTGCATTTGGACTCTGGTTCACAGAAGTCTCTCTCTCATTTCAACTAAGTGTATCAGAATCAGAACTTTATTTTTTTCAGAGGAGAGTGATTTTCAGAGGAGAGATTAATTATAAATGATAGCAACAGGGATTCCGTATCTCCCAAAGCTCTTGCACATCCTATAAACAATATGCTCAGATCAGCACCATCGACTTCAATAGGATTGACAACTGCATCTTGAATTATATGATAATGTTGAGAAGTTATCTGCTCCTTCACAATATTTCAACTCAGGCTTCCTCTAGAAGTTGCCTTTTAAAATGCTTTTGGGTTAAAAAAGTAATGCTTCAGTGAGAAGTACATCTCTCCAGCCTTGATGCAGGGGTTACAAAACACATTTGTGAACAAATATGTAAAGCATAAGCACTGCCATCAGACCCCCCCAAAAAAGCAGTAAAAATCTACAGTATTAACATTAAAAAACTTTTATATATATTTAAAAACCTCCCTTTTGGCCTTTCTCTGTGAACGATACCGAGTCCTTCTTTGGAGATGAGTTTCTTACTGACACTCCTCTATCTATAAAATGACTAACCAGGTAAAACTGAATTCAGATCCTATAGCAGTGGTCACAAGTTATCAGTTAAGGAAAAAACAGTTAGGTGGGTTTTTTGGTTTGTTGGGGTTTTTTTTGTTTTGTTTGTTTTGTTTTGTTGGTTTTTGGTTTTGTTTTTTTTTTTGTTTGTTTTTTTAATGCAGAAAATTAAATTAAAATTGTCCGGTAACCAGGAAAACTGAGTCCATATACTCAGGCACTGCTGATTATGAAATATCAGAAGTTGTCTCACACCAAATGGAAACACTTCTTTGCAGTCTTGAGAAGAGCTGATAGACCTCATTTCAAAGCTTAAGAACAACCTACATTGGTTGGGGATATTCTTGTCTTTGCTTTAGCATTCCCTGTTAGCTTTTTGACATACATTTGTACCTTCCTCGGTTACTATTACCCTTAAAATCCTCTGTCCTAAATTGTTGGTCTGTAAGTTACAGAAGCGTTACATCACATAGCTTAATTCCACAACTGAATACTTTGATGTTATGTGTGAGGATAAAAAGGCAGAGAGTGGTGACTCCTGAAAGAGCTGTACCACGTGCACGTGTGAATGCCCACTAGCCAGAGCCAGGCAGAGCAATGCTACAAACACCCTCAGGCCAGCAGGAACAGCCCCTTCCCTTCTTCTCTGATGGCCAACAGGGCACATCTGAGCCAGAAGCTCTGCTGTCTTCCTTTCCTTACCACTCCATTCACATAACAGCTAACAAACAGAGTCTGCATCATTAGTTCCCCTGTCAGATGGTCCAGGTACTTAATTGTTCATGCCAAAATTGAAGGAGAGAAATTTTGCTACTGTTAGCTGCTAGGGCAGATTTGGAGGTCTCTATTCCAATCCCACCAACTGTGTCATGGTCTTTAAGTTTAAGGAAATACTTTTTTGTATCTCCCCAAAATGACAAAAAAAAGCGCTATGGATATTTTCACCTTCCATTTAATGTTCAAAAGGATTACATTTTGTCAGTTGCAAATATGGCAGATGCGGATAAAGTTGGTGCCTTCAGAAACAACCTGATGGGAGACTTCTGTAACTGGTATCACCCTAGAGCTGGACTCTAAACTACATGTGTTTCCATGTCTTTCTTTTCCTGACTTTGTAAGACCAATTGTTTGGAACAGCATATATCACAGAGTCACTCAGATTTACAACTTTTCCCTTGTAAAACTTATCATCCCTGCTACCTGACTGAATTGCATGCTGCCACAGCTATGCTGTGCAATCTGGAGATAATGATGGGGATGGATTTCTGCTCTTAAAAATGTATTGGCCATCATATCAAACTATTATTTTTATACTGACTATATCAGACATACACTGCTACTTGTCTCCATCACTGTGAAACTGGAGCATACAGTAATGAGCTGCCTGGCTGACCTGGAAAAGTCTAAAGCAACATTTTCACTTACCATTTTACTTTAACATTTTACTTACTTCATTTTTCACTTTGATGAACGTGCCACTGAAAAAATTTTTTTTTTGTTACTTTCCAAATTTAGCAGAGAGGTGGCTGATATATCAAACAATAAATATAGTCTTTTAACGTAATAACATAACCTTACACTAAGATAACAACTATTATGGCCATATATGCCTTGTCTTTTTTTAAAAAAAAAAGTATTAACTTTTTCAGCAAAGATAAAACCTAAGCCTCCTAGTTCCATTAACAAATTATTTTTGAAATCCATAAGACACCAAATAATAGCAATAACTGCTCTGCTAATATTAGACCAAAGTTTAAACCTTTGTAATTAAGCCTTTTGAAAGAAGTCTTGTAGAATATACATTTGACAGTTATAACATTACAATACAATAAAAGCCGATTTATGCATTCTATAATCTTTGTTAAAGTATCTGCCATCCGTCCTAAGTGGGCAGATGTGATAATTGTGCCCATGATACCTGACATGCATACATCCTGCTAATTGGCATCACACCTCTAAGATAAAAAAAAACCATCCTGACAAAAACCCCTATTACAACAACACTGCTGTGTCACATACAGAAGTTCAGGAAAGTCTAGTTGTGGTCATTCAGTATTGCCACCTGCAGTGTGAATGATCACGTTCATATTTATGGATGTATCAAAAATGGTGTGAGTAATCAAAGAAATCTTGAGAAATACGTTGATGCAGCTGACTGTTTCAGAAACAATCATCTGATGCTCTGACAAGGAAATATTTATTAGATATGCCTTTTAAAAAAATAAAACCAAAATGAAACTAGGATAAGATGTTGCTTGTAAGGAAGCAAAAGCTCTGATCTACATGTGGGACTCCCACAACAAAGGCCAGAAAGGCCAGTCTAAGCTCCATTCTAGCACTAGAAATCAGTTCTGTGCTGAAGCACTTAACTGAGTGAGCAGGGTTGGCCACATGCTTAAATGCAGACCATGGTGAATGGCTCTAATAAATAGCATTAATTTATTATTAGCCTCTTTGCAAAGTAAACATGAGAATAAAATTCCCTATTTTGCATTCAGATTTTATCAAAATAACTGTATCTGTCTGGGCTCTAGACCACCAAAAATATCAACAAAAATGTATGAATGGAATGATTTAAATCATCCTGATTAAATGGCATGAAGAGAGAAATACAGGTAAAGCTAATCTAGAGCTACTAAACACTTGCAAACAGTACATCACTAAATGGTATCACATATTTCATTGGTAATGTACTTTCTCTATATTATTGGTTTTGAGATCACCAAAGACAAACTGCACCGTGCAATGAACTTTACAGAATCACCTACACATCCTGCGTGTGAAAACATACACACAGAAACACTTTCCTCATTCCCGGTAAAAATTATTTTCTTTCTACTTGCACATATTTGTGCTTAAGTATTTAAAAGTAAGTAGAGTATAAATGTTTATTCAATCCTTTTATCCCCATTTTTAGTATTTAACAGTATTAATACATGTATATTCTAGTCAAAGAGACCACAGAAATTTTCTGTGGACATTTCTCAGAATTGTTTCTTGTGTATTCAAACTGTAGGGAGCCAAGGGAGATTTCAAATAGATAACGGCATCCCAGGTAGGAATAACACAGCACTCCAAATCCCTAGATTTCAGATGGAATACAGTGGTAAAAAGTAAAGTGACTAGGGACAGGAGATGGCAAATTGCACATTTGGCAATGCTGAAGGCTAAAATATATCTAAAGCCATCAGGAGAAAGGGCAGATATTACAAAGAAGCTACTTAAGAGTGAGGGAGCTTATGACCAAGAAACCATTGCCATCGCAGTTTGCATTTACCCCAAGTACTTCCATATAAAGCTCCGTAACCATATAAAACTGAAATACTTTAGCTCTCAAGGGACAGTAATGAACAGAAAGCATAAGAGAGAGCACAACCATCAGACTACAAAGGCTATGAACGATGATAATGTTGTGAATCCCCATCTCTTTCCTCCTTCCCTATCCATTTGAAATGGAGATAATTCTTTTTCTTCCTTAAGTGTGGTGCTTACGTTGCCTTTGACCACGTGAGGAAGCATGCAGAAAATAGACTTTCTGCACAAAGTCCATAATTTTGCAACCATAAGATACATGAACTCCTCTGAAATGGAAATTTTGAAAACGGCTTTTGGAATCTCAGTGACAGACTATGCTAGAAGACAGAGCTGTAATACTATACATCAGGAAAACAAGGATACCCTAGACCAAAAGTGATTTGTGACATTAAATGGAAATGTCTTAATAGTGCAGTGCCCAAAAGATGAATTTACATGACAATATAATCTGATTCTACCATTATAAATAGGAATAATCCAATCAAAAGATGAAATTAATAGTACCTATGAAAAATTAAATTTAATTTTTGCAATGTGTCCAGACCAACGCATGTTTCCTTCTCCTTGTAAAAGTCAAAACCACTACTGATTAGAATTACCTACCTCATAATTTCACTGGATCAGTTACAAATTACTTTCTCATGACACCATTACAACCTATCAGATACAAATAAGAGTACAGGCTGCATCTCTTATTTATTCTCTAAAAGAGAAAGCAAAGATCATGATAAAAAAATATATTCCAATGGTCTAAAAATTTTGATCAAGTATTTATTTTCACACAGAGAACGCAATATGCTTGATCCTGGTTTAGAGAGCCAATTATGTGATAAATATACAGTCATGACACTGTATAGGCCGTTGGGTTGTCACACAGTTTAGCTTGAAACATGCTGTTAACAATAAAAAATAATTCCTCTGCTGTGCAGATAAGCTAAATATAGACTTCTCTGCTTTCAACTAGAATGGCCTTAGCTGGAGTCAATGGAAATTTGTATTTATTATCATGACAGTTATTAGGTGAAGATTTTATTCACAAGGGAAGAAAAACATAATCTTAACAGTGAGGGTCAGACAGGATGTCTTGTCATGCAGCAGCATGACACTATAAGCAGAAAACAGGCTTCATAGATTCAACAAATTAGACCACTGAATCACAATTTAAAAATTTTCTCACTGGATGCCATAATCAAAACAAAACAGAAAATGAACCCTTACAAAAATCAATAGTTTGCTGGTCAGCACTCACCTGAGAAGAGATTCACATTCAGTTTCTGATGTGAAAATAAAGCAATCAAGACTTGAGACTGTATCACAAAAATGTCCTGATCACTCGATTTTTATGTTTTAGGAAGGACTGCTCTTGTATTTACTTGAACAAAAAAAAAATCAGAGACATTCAACTTCATCTAAAAATAGATTAGGGAGGGAAAAAAGATGACGAAAAAGCTTCCAACATAGCTCTAATCATGCGTGAGTGAAACAGTCACATGTTGAGCCTTGGACAGTTACTACTGTTATCAGGTAATTGTTTAGACTCAACAGAGCTTGTAGTAAGATACAAACCTAAAGTAATATTTTTAACTGCAAATCAGCTAATGGTCATTTGAGGTTTTTCCAGAAATTGCAGGGCTCAGGAGACAAGGCATATATTGAGGAGTGCTGGTAAAGATGACATTTTTCTCTTTGCAAATCTGCTTCTGTAGTTTCACAATGGAAAGACTTTTTCAAGTTATGACTTTTCCAATATTGTTTCATAAAAGGATCATGCAACAACTTACAAGCAATCTGTTAAAGGAAAAGGCTTTTCTTAATTGTGAGGGTGACCGTGGGCGTTGGGCTGTAGGGGCTCTGACTGCGTGCGGTCTGTGGGCAGTAAGCACATGAGGCAGAGGGCACAGACGGGAAGAGGAGTGGGAGGAAAGGTGACAGCCCCTAATACAAAACCAGTTACAAAAGCAACAGGGGAAACTGTCCTTCATTAATTCCTCCCTTGATCGATTTAACACTCCAACATATATAACTGAATAAAACTCAATCTCTTCCTGAGATGAAACACTGGACTTTAAAGCTAGATAAAAAATAAGTTTACAGCTTTTCAATATTTCCATGAGTGATATAGCACATCTACCTCACCACACACCAACTTATTACAGAGAATCACTTTTTAAAATATGCTTCTAACTGGCAGGCTCTTTTCTTCTTCCTTGTCCAAAGATGTCAAAGATGTAGGTATTTTGTAAACAGACTTATGAAATGCACCTGAGTGATCTTCCATGTGGATTCACTATCTAACACATCCTTCAGGTCTTGGTTGTGGTAATTTTTTTAAAACCCACAGTGCAATCATCTAAGTCATATATGATGACATATACCCAAAAATCCAGTAGCCTCTACTACCTTATATTACTACAGTAAAGCAATCTCAACAGTATTACACACATCATCAGTCAGATCAGCAAGAGAGAAAAAGCTCCAAAAATCCAAACATGGATTTTTGATCACCCTTAGCTACCTTAAATAAAAATAGCCAAGGCTTCTAGCATCAAGAAACAAAAGAGATACATTTTATGCAAAAAAGAGTAAATAGAACCAGTCATTAAAAGTTATGCTTAGATGGGTCTTTACTGTGAAATGCTGTGGATTTGTGACTGCAGCAATACAGCATGTGTACCTCTGTACCACCAGACTTTTGGGCACTTCTTGCATAAAATTCTAGCCCCTATAGTCTATGTCATGCACAATATATAATTTACTAACTAAACTGAAGTCAATATAAACAGATGAAATCAACTAAAATAAATTGAAATGAACGCATGGCATTAGAGAGAAGAAAATTGAGGACCCAATAAGAAGTTGGGTAAAGACACAATATTTCTTGAATATGAACATGAATCCCCCTCACATCGGAAGGCCAGAACACTTGTTCAGGAAACTCTCCTCCCTCCTCTTTTCTTTCAGATTTTTTCTTTTCTTTTTCTAAAATAATTCCTAAAGAAAGATGCAACTTACTGCATAATAAAGGTTTCATATCAGAGTTTGAACATACTTTATTTTTTGAAGACTTTGCAATCTACTAGGAGATGGAATTAAGATATGTAACTGCCTTTTTATTTTCTTAAAGAAATAAGGTCATCTAGTATGTAAAGAAATAGTACAATTCTTAGAGAATAGACAATATTAACTATAGGGAAAAAAATCACTTCTCTGTCAATTTTCTTTTAAAAATAACTACAAAGGAAATTATACTGAAAAGGCAGCCATAGAAGGGTATGAAAGTGTTTTTTGTGCACTATTTGCACTAGAAGGAGGCTAGCTGAAAAATTCTAACATCAATAGAGAAATTGAATTATTCTTTTTAAAAATCTTAGTTATCATTGGTATAATTCACTATATTTTCTCAGCATTTAAATTGTCAGTGCACTTCTCTGAAATAGGGAATTGCTATTATGCTCTCGGTGCAAATGACATAGAGATTAACGGTCACAGCTACGAAACCCCGAGTCATTGCCCAGATTCAGATAATACAACTTTCAACTAATTCCAGTTGACTCCAGTGTTTCAGGCTCCTGTAGCCTTGGAGAAACTAAATGGGTATACTTTAGTAAAATCTGAATTCTCAAAATCCTCTGTAGGAATCATTGAGCTAAACAAAGCTTTTAGCATTGAAAAAAAGTTATATGGATTTGACTTCAATGCCTAAACCAAAATTATTCTGGAACTACTGAATTATCATTCCTCTCCTAATATGGGTAATTTTCCTTCTTTGTCTTTCATAAAAGGTAAGTCAGAAAAAGAAATAAAAATTAACAAGAGATGTGAGTAAAGAATAAAGCCATTTAAGACATCCAGACCCATGGCAACACCTGAATTTATAATCATTTCAGATCTCCTCAACAACAGATCATTTTCTTTTTTTTTTTTAAGGTGTTCTCTTAAAAAAAAAATAAAAAACGTTTCATATACTTAATTAATGCACATATCCCATAGAAAATTGTTACACAGTGGTTCTATATCACAGTTCTTAAAACTCAGGTTAGGTTTTATAACCCAAGATATAAATTTATTTTATTTTTGATAGTTACTTGGTGTCAAATTTACTTGTGGCAGGTGGTCAGATTTCACACTAACAGAATCATAGAATAGAATCATAGAATCTTCTAGGTTGGAAGGGACCTTCAAGATCATCTTGTCATACCATCAACCTAACTCTGACAAAAATAAACACCCACACAATAAACAAAATGCAACACCATCACTAAACCATGCCTCCCATTACTACATCAACCTGTCTTTTGAACAGCTCCAGGGATGGTGCCTCAACTATCACCCTGGGCAGCCCATTCCAATGTATGATAACCCATTCAGTGAAAAAAAAATTCCTAATATCCAGCCTGAATCTCCCCTAGTGTAACTTGAGGCTGTTTCCTCTAGTCCTGTTGCCTTTGACTTGGGAGAAGAGACTGACACCGCCTCTCTACATCCTCCTTTCAGGGAGTTGTAGAGAGCAATAAGGTCTCCCCTCAGCCTCCTTTTCTCTAGGCTGAATAACCCTAGTTCCTTCAGCCTCTCCTCATAAGACTTGTGCTCCAGACCCCTCACCAGCTTTGTTGCCCTTCTCTGGACCTGTTCCAGCACCTCAATGTCTTTTTTGTGGTAAGGGGCCCAAAACTGGACACGTACTTGAGGTGGGGCCTCACCAGTACTGAGTACAGGGGGATGATCACCTCCCAAGTCCTACTCACCATGCTGTTCCTGATACAGGCCAGGATGCTGTTGGCCTTCTTGGCCACCCAG
>BJBW01012964.1:0-15211 GCA_004320125.1 Scolopax mira | reverse complement strand
GCAGGACCCGGCACTTGGCCTTGTTGAAACTCATCCTGTTGGTCTCAGCCCATCGATCCAACCTGTGCAGATCCCTCTGCAGAGCCTTTCTACCCTCCAGCAGGTCGATACTCCCATCCAACTTAGTGTCATCTGCGAACTTACTGGAGGGTGCACTCGATCCCCTTGTCCAGATCATTGATAAAGATGTTGAAGAGAACTGGCCCCAGTACCGAGCCCTGTGGGACACCACTCATGACTGGACGCCAACTGGATTCAACTCAACTCACCACCACTCTCTGGGCCTGGACCTCCAGCCACTTTTTAACCCAGCGGAGGGTACAGGCAGCCAGTTTCTCCAGGAGGATACTGTGGGAGACTGTATCAAGGGCTTTACTAAGGTCGAGGTAAACAACATCCACAGCCTTTCCTTCATCCAGCAAGCAGGTTACTTTGTCATAAAAGGAGATCAGGTTTGTCAAGCAAGACCTGCCCCTCATGAACCCATGCTGGTTGGGCCTTATTGCATAGGTGTTCTTCATGTGCTGCATGATGGCACTCAGGATGATTTGTTCAAAGGCTTTAGGCTTTTCAGGGGATAAGAATTATCTTCACCCACTGACGAAAATGAAAACCTTAAGAAATTATTTTTCCTTTTGGAAAATCCTTAGGCATAACAATTTGAAATGGCAACTTAGCAACTGACGATAATTTAGTTTCAACTAATGCAAGATCAAAGAAAGGTGTTGCATTTAGTTTTCTATTGTAGCAAGCATGTGAGAATTTGAAAAGGGTACAGTTAGAAGTCAGCAACAGGTAGCTAGAATACAGTCATGTTTCAAATTCACTCAGTTATGAGCGGTGTACAATCACATATATAGAAGGCACTGGGATCTAGACAGATCTACTTATGCTCTTGTCCAATCAAAATCAATGTGTTTATTTAATTCCATATGAAAAAGACAAATGTTTAAATTCAGGCACTGAATGGAGCCTAAGTCATGTGACTCTCCATCTCTGGGCTGTTAATCTAATATCCACGTCAAATCTTGCTATGTAGCTTCAAACAAAAAAGCCCCCCAAAATCCCAAAAGCTTTTACTTGTGATTGAACTAGGATGAATGGTATGATTTCAAGAGATGACATCCTCTCCTGTCATCTATGCTTCATTTTCCACCATATATTTTAACAACAAATTTTCTAGTTTTGAAGTTTCCTTTCACCTGGAGAACAGTCTTTAAGTAAGACTCTGTTCAGGAACTATCAAACTCAAGTGTATTCCGATGACTAGAGAACAGATATCACGATGATCATGTGGCCTGTTCAGTAATCAACAAAAATGAAATCTTTGTGTATTCATAGCTTCATAATACAAAGCAGCAGTGTATTGTGTTGGAGAAAAAATTCAAATCCAACAGGACTGCATTACGCTACTGCAAAAAACATGGCTAGAAATACTAACACACCACAGACAGAACTGGGCAGAAGCAAACAGAGGGGCCAAGGCTGACCGCATTTACATGCCAAAAATAACCCATCTGTAGAACAAATCTAAGAATCCTTCTAAAGTATTGCCAAATGTTTAGCTCTTTACGTATTCCAATGGACAAGAAAGATGAAAGGAGCAAAGATGCAATACTGCCTTCTGAAATTAAGATTAATAAAACAAAATTACAGAAAACCCCAAAATTTTAGTGGAGCAGCATATGGGGGAGCACTTTAACTTGTAGTATTCATGATAAAACTGGATTTGGATGAAGGCTGGAAAAAGTAATCAATAACATGCAGTCAATATTGACAAGGACGTGCTCGCTTTATGCTAAATCTTTTAAAATCACAGTCACAGGTGAAATCAATTAGAAATTCGTGCTTGGTATCAGCTCAATTTTTCACAGGTGCACTCTAAGATTGACAAGTGATAGCTTTTATTCAAAAGCTCATATGCACTGCTAATTCCATCTGCTACTGCTTAGAGTACTTTGCAACTCTCTCTATGTCAGATTGCACTGGGGAGGCGATACAATTTTTTCATTACCTGAGTCTTGATCATTAAAAATGTACCACTCAAAATCAAATAAAATATCAGTATATGGAAAAATACTTTTGAAAATATAGGAATGTGAAAGTTTTAATGAACATTTTTCATTTTAAAAATATACATCTTTTAATGTTTAGCTTTTGTTAAATTGTGTTATTGTTGAAATAAAGAAACTATCAGTTGCTGCATAAATTGAGTCCTCAATGCCAATATTAACTCTAAGGTCTGGAAATGCTCGATTAAATTAAGTGGAGGTGGGTAAATGTTTAACAGGGCATTTTGGAAGCAACCCTGTGACTGCACTTCAGAACTGCAATTTCTATCTTCTCTATTGCTTTTTGAAGGAAGATTTTAGTGCTGATCTTTACCAGGAGCAAGTTGCCACAGCCTGTTCATTCTAGTAGTTCAATGCAAGTTCATTGCATATATCCATACTGTATGGCAACATTTTGACTAGCCCCAAGTGTGGCAAAATGCAATAATACTGCCCCTATCCTGGTGATTTATTTTTCAAATTTAACTCAACAGAAAGATGAACACAGATTTTCCTAGTCCATGTTGTACCATTTAAACATATTAAAAAAAAAAAAAGTAATCCCTCCTCCTTAACAACAAACCTGTAACAAATCTGTAAAACATAAAAGCATTAGAAGCTATCTTTAAATATCATCTAATAAACATAATGTTTAACCAATTAACTGAACAATAATTTTGCTGCTATTTCAGATTTAACCAATCAAAAAAATTGAAAAGCTTTGATTAGTTTTTTCTAGAATATACCTCTGAAGTGTGATAAATGATTTACTATGGATGATAAAATCAATATAATCTTTCATTATGTATGGTATTCATCAGCTATGAGAAAGCTTTTGAATAAATGGAAAGTGATTTCATACCATATTCAAAGCCTCATGCAACTAAGGCACAGATGAAAGCCACATTCAATACTTAAAAAAACAAATTAATACAAGGCCTTTGCTTTACATTATATCTCCCCAAGATTACCATCTATATAAAAGCCCTTCAGAGCTCTTCTTGAAATAGTCTTTCAGGGCTGAGCTCAGGTAGGAAAAAAAAAAAAGTATGAAAATCAATAAAGGACGGACTAAAAGATGGAAGATTGATAGATGCTATCACGGTACTTGGTCAGAACCTACCTCACCTTCAAGTGTCTATTTATTAAAGATCAGAATTACAACAATAAGTGAGACAATACTAAAGAGGGGTGCAAATTCACTAGAAGGTAGCATAACAGGTTTGCTGGATGTGTTTCTTTCGCCAGTTTCATCCCTGCACATTACAAGCTCAACACTGAAGATGGAAGCATTAGGTGCTTCCATCTACCTAATGAAAGTAACAGTCCTGAACTTCTCTCAAGAACTTACAAGTGTTTTTAATTTTGTTTCATGGACTATTTCCCAACTCCAAAATAGAGCCAAAAATACTCAGAGAAATTAAATTCTCATTTTCAAACCCAAGCTAGAAGTACCAATGGTTCCTTCGCTTATCATGAAAAAGTCATGCAAGATTTCCAGTCCAGCCCTGCAGATTCAAAAACACCGGTCAAGCTTCAGCAAAACTTTTTTTTTTTTTTTTGACGTTTCAAAATTCATGTAAGAACTCAGATGCCTGACTAGTAAAAATATCTATATGAAATAATGCTTGTCACAGACTCTTCAACAGCTCAAGGCCACATTAAGCCAATGCTTATCCACAGAGACAGAGTGCCTCTGTCAGGCCCTCAAAACCCCTCAGTTATTCAGTAGGGTGTATTTTTTTTTACACCTGTTTTTATACCTGATTTGGAAAGAACAATTGAAGCACTCTGGAGGTGCCAGTTAAAATATCCTTAACTACTCACAGATGGTCTACACAAATGATGCCCTCACTCACATAGCAGGAAATAAGCATGCCTCTGCTACTGTATTTTATATGATCAGCACACATCACATTTTATAGAACAAGAACATTTTATAGAACAAGAACAACTTGACATGCAATGTAATCACCTAGCAAAGTTCAAATAGAGAAATATTTTCCAAAAGAACTCTTCCTTAGCATATTAAGTAGAATTTAGAATTCTGAAAATGAATGGGGTTAACATTTAAGCAAGCCATTTTATGGAGATATTGAAATTTGTAACTGAAAAACTCCAAATCTTTAAAGTTGGCCCATTCTACAGTAAGATTTAGTAACCAGTCTTGTGTAGAATAAATTTCTTCTGAACAGACAACTATATGTATTGTAATGACACTATGGCATATGTATTACTATGTAGATTTTGCATAACAGCTAAAGCTATCCTGCTAATGGATCAACAGCTTACAAATCAGCAAAAAGTGTTGGGGTCAATTGACTAAACCTAGAAAGTTTAAATTCTAGACAGGGCAGGAAGATGCCCTTCTTCGCATTACTGTGCCTACTGCAGCTGTACCTTACAGCTTCAAAACATGCAATGAAGACTCCAGCTTCAGTCCTTCTGAGTTTATTCTGCTTTCTCCTTACTTCAGTGACACAAGAAAAAGTCTGTAGGAGCTAATGCTGGAGAAGAACAAACCTGCAGCAGGAACAGCACTACCCAAAAGAAAAAACCTGGTTATCTCATCATCCACATAAAATGCAGATGGATTTCCACAGGAGCAATATGGAAGACCCTTACTACACTGAATAAGCAGGAAAATTAATTACAGCTGAAATGATACGTCTAACATAAAAACTCCCATATTATGTTTTACACAAAATTTTATTAGAACCAGGAAAAAACGCCCCTCTTTGTTCCACAGTGAAATCTTGACCTCAAGCATTCTTAGTTAGTTTCTTGCTTGTGAGTTAAAAGAACCCGCATTAGTAATTTGATAATTTTTGTCCATAAGTTCTTAGCGCAAGTTTATTAAGTTTCACCAGACAACATATTTGTAATTTAGTAGGGTTTGGATGAATATGCTTCAGACTACAGGATGTGTGACTGGCATTTGATGACTGGCAGTACCCATCAATTGCGTAGGGTTTGTTTACATGACACCAAGTCTTGTTACAGTCTCCTTGAATGCAGCTATTTTGCATACAGGATAAAATTTCCAACCACACCAAAGCCCAAGGATGTCATGATGCCAAAAAATAATGTTTGTTTGCAAAGCTTGCATTTAAAAAAAAATAATTCAGTTACCTGGCAAGTCTGGATTGACACAAAAATAACTGAAATATTTGGAGATATGCTGATGAACATAAGCTATGCATTTGCATACTTGGAAGAAATGTATGCCTTAGTTTAAGAACAAGAACGACCCAATGTAATAAATATTGTTAATAGAAAAAATTTCTAGCACGGGTGGGGACCGGTTTGCAAAAACATATAGCAGACATGAAAGCATGCAGTTTATTTATGATTCTAATATTATAAAAGTTATTTTTAATACATTACCTCCAAGTAGGTTAGCTAGCCAAAATGTAATACACAGCAAGTAGGGGCAAATTATGTTGTTCTATGTCCATTTTAATACTTGTCCAACATGCAAAGCAGCTGTCTGGCTGACACAATTCTCACTACCAGCTATTTGCTAACACACAGAAATCCGTAACATGTTACTTCATGATTACTTGTGGGCAGAAAATTGTATAACCAGACATTTTAATTTGTTATCTTTCCTGTGGCTTCTGTAAGAAAAGCAGCAGAAACAGAAACGTTATTAAAGGCAAGGGAGCTCCCAAGAATTCTGTCAATATTTACACTCAGGTTAACACTACTGAGAGGATTAAGTCTTTCCTAGCAGTTCAGCTCTGCAAAATGCCAAACACTGTTACATTAAAGAATATGAAGTGATTAAATTCAAGCAAATAAATGGAAGCTAGATGAAAAATAATTATGCATTGAAGAGAACAGCATTCACAAAAAGACCTGCTATATTTGACTTGACAATTTGCAACTGTTCTCAATACTTTTTTTAAAAGGATGAAGTTGCATGAAAAGTCACCATGTTCTGCCACATCCTGCCATATTCAACAAAAAAATGTTGAAGAAGAAAACTCAAAGTAAAGAAGTTTTCTCAAAGAAAACTTTGAGAATTGGAATATTATTAAATAATGGCAATTCCAACAGCTAGTGCTGATCTGACATGCTTGTCACCAGAAAATAATGATCATACATACAAGATTTTTGCTTGATTCCATTTTCAAAATAATGGCAGCGGAGAGCAATAATCAGGAAAGTCACTATGTCCCATTTAAGATCATTTTGTAGATTAGAATTAGTCTCTGACAAGACATCTCTATGAAATCTGAGGAATACATTTGCTTCTCTTGAATTTCTAATCATAAATCAACTTAACTCAGCGACATGTTTCGGATAATTATCTTCTGAATTCAGGTGAATAAAAAGTGGCACAACTCATGCTGCTTCTAGACAGTGCTATCAAATTTTTCTTGTCACATCCACACAATAAGAGCAGAACAGGTCATTCTTATTTCAAAGGAAATAAATACGAAAAACTAAAGTCTTTACGGGGAAGAAAGTGGAGGATGTCTGCTCCGCATCTCTGCTCCAGGAGCCACACTGCCTTCCTCTGGTGTGACCTTCAGCCAGTCACTTCCCAGCATCACCACTCCCAGTGCTGCTGCAAGAGCAGCACAGGAAGATCAGCTCAGCCTTCCCCTCAGCTGGAATTTTGTGAAGGGAAACTATCAAAAACCATGCAGTAATGGCTGTTACAAAAGCATTAAAGCTACATGGGTAATGAAATAAATACACCTTTGTCATTTTCTGCAGAATGCAGAAATCTTGCATTGTCAAGCTTGCTCATCATTCAGCATTTTTTTCTTCAGAGAAAAATGTTGAGACTTTTTTAAAAATGGAGGAACATTAAATATGCATTAAACACTGCTTATACGGAAAATCAAGATATTCTCATTTCCTTTTTAAAATTTAACTTCTAAAATAATAATATGTCAAGTAACAGTAAAGCAAAGTTTGGCATTCCTCATCCCACTGTCATGAAGGATATGAGTTCCTTTCCAGAAATAGGACATAAAGGCTCCTTGTATTTTGGAGCACAGAACAGTAAGAAGAGAAAAACCTTGTCTGAATGATCTCTCAAGGCTGGATGGTGAATGCAGTCATTGTGGGTATCAGCTAAACCATATGCAGGCTGGGGCCAGCACAGATATGTTAGTGAGACGTGTACCTTTCCTATTTCAGCTTCAAGACTTTTACCATTCTTCCTCCTTCATTAAGGTCTTAATGCTAGAAGACCCAGAGAGATGCAGAGGCAAGGGTCTCCAGATCAATCTAGAGAGAAATAGGTATCACTGGAAGAAGCCTGGTCCCCGCTACCCCCACCCCCTTACAGTTTTCCACCTGGGCAAACTAGAAGGGAAGTACTCAGCAAACCAGAGCAACTTTCAGGGACTGGCTATTGAGCCCAGAATCCCAAAAATGGAACCACCAACAGCACAGCCTGGGACTCCTGCAGGTACAACCACCAGTTGTACACTCTGGATGCTCAAAGAGCACTCTGAAACCAAGACAGTTCTGCACCTGATCCAGTCTCCAACATGGCAGAGATGGCACTAGTACCATTATAAGGTACAAATTGGTCCTATTTCACTGTCAGAATAACTACTGTGACAAGCCACTTCAATCCCATTCCTCTGTATCTTGAGACCATGTTCAATTCTATAAACATCTGAGAAACAGATGATTTTGCCAAACAACATTATACTAATTTATTCAAATATGGTTTATATCCTGACACAGTAGCATACAGCTCAACACTAATTACTACCCATGAATTTACTGAGTTTTTTGGCAGAATTTGTCAGCCAGAGTTGTGTTACATGATGCAGCAATTATTTTATTAGGAGTAACTGAGTTAGCTAATCCAAGGTTAGCTTGAACATTTCTTCCCTTTGTTACAACTACTTCCTATGTTACAACCCCTTTGTAACTCCCTTTGTTACAAACTATTCTAAATACAAAATATTCTAAATTACATATTGCTATCCTTGATATTTTCACACCATTGCTATTTACTGGTATTTCTCCCTTTACAACTGCACAACTAAATAACTGCACTTATATATAAATTGATTACTCAAAAGTCAACCAAGCAATGAAACATGTTTGTCCCACTTTTGTGCATGGAATATATATCTTCATATATCAATTATGACAGGAGTCATTCCTCTACAAACTCATCATCATTACAAGTTTATCTATGCCTCTATTGAGGCGTATTTTTTTCCCTAGTGGTAAGAATTTAGTAATTTCTTTAAACATCAGTAGACAGATCAGAAAGTAAAAAATTATCAGGTTTGCTTTTTCCAATTATAACAAATAGCCTTTTCCTTTTTGGTTGTCTTTACTGCCTTTCAAACTTACTAGAAATGAGATCCTCATAAATTTTATTTATTTTTACTGAGTGTGTTTCTAAACAAAAGAGGACCTCTCTAAAAAATATCCTCATCACATTGTGCTTATTGCCCAAATAAGTTAAAGAATCTGCCCTTTTACTCCCGTCCACCACCACAAGTCAAATGACCTACATGGTAAATTTAATTTGGATTCTATTCTGCTAAGGATGATTTATAATATATTTTACATACAAAAGAAATGCTTATGTTTTGAAATATGGAAAAAGAATAAAACTGGTGCTAGAGCTATGCTACTCCACTTCTACAGAGAAAAGGTATGATTCTGTAACATAATAATGCCTTATTTTGTCCAATCAAAGAGCAAAAAAACCACAGTTCTTCAGCCCCCATATGTTCCTACTGAGTGCTTAGTGGAGAAAAGAACTTCTCAGAATAGATTACTACAAACAATATTGTAAAGAAATTTAAAAGATAAACAGCTTAAAGAAAGTGGGGGAATCCATTTACTTGCAGTTTAAAGTACTCTTACTTTACCTCAGGAGTTTGAGTTCAAGATTTATGAGGAAAGAAACATCAATTGCCCTTAAACCTGGTGCACCTTTCAATCTACTTTGTGCTAAATGATCAGTAAGCATTCACATGGGATTTACAATGAAATTGTTTCATTTGATTTGATACAAAATTAAAAAAAAATACCATGATGCAATAGAGATTGATACAGCACTGTTACCAACTTAAAGCTAGCACAAGGATCAATCATCTGAAGTCTTAAAAATAAAATTAAGGAAAATACATACTGTTGTCCTTGCCTTTTATATGCTTAATGAACTTCTTAAAGATCGCATTATTGATTTTAAACCATGTTTTTAAAATCCATGTTTCATTAATTTGCTTTTTTTGGGTGTGCCTCTGAAACAAGAATAAAGCAACATGAATGAAACCAGACACACTGGGGGCAAAAGTCAAATTAAACGTGAGATAGAAACCAGCCTCAGGCTAACATAATCTATTACGATGCACAAAATTAAGTTCAAAGGCTTTTTCTTAGTAATTTTGCTTTGTTAACTCCTGACATTAACTTACACAATCTAATTAAAAGCTAAATACTAATAAAAATAAAATAATTCTCCCAAAAACCTAAAAGCATCTTGGTTTCTAATAGATAAGAAAGTGACATTATTCCATTCATTTCAGAATACAGTAGCGTATAGATACTACACTTCAAAAATAATATTAATAAGCATATCTGCATTAATTTTAGAAGTCACAGAGATAAGGAGATTTTTGGTTATTCCAAATAATTATTTTCAAGAGTCTCATCTTTTGATGGTAAACACAAGATAAACGTTCATCTACATTGTCTACGAAAACACGTTCTTAGTTCCATAAATAATGGGTTTCTCAGATATGAAATATGAAATTATGGTTTATTTAAATAAACTCAACCTGCAAAGATTTACAACTTAATATAAAGGCTTCTGTCTCTAGAGTCATATAATGGAAAATTAAATCCATCAATCCTGAAAAATGTTTTTCTTTTTTACTTCAAATTCAATGAGAGTCAGAAAAAAGGTTTTAAGTAATTAGCACAGTTTTGCATATCTATCACCGTTAAGAACCTGAGACCCATAGTACTATGGAAGAGAACCAATGAAATGAATAACCAATATGGGACTCACAGGAAAGAACTGCTTCCTTCACCACCTTCCTGGAGTTTGGAAGACTGAGGTCTTTTTGTCTCCTCCTTTCCCTCCAGCTTTCTGTAGTTACGTTTCACCAGTACTTAACTTGGGAAAAGACATTCCCTGGTAGCAAGTCTGGAATGCTTCGACACCTTTATTTCTTGCAGACTGTATTAATTCTTACCCTCTTCTATACTACAGCTTTAACAACGTGCCCCAAAAGCAATATATCTTCTGAAGTGTCCTGATCACCTACTTAGTCCAGACTGATCCAGAATTCCAAGTCTCAAAGATACTTTCTTGGAATAATACCATGTATGAAGTTTCATCAACAAAGTGACTATGGCACAGAAGCAGCAGCTGTATAACAATTAAAGGACTGGGGCATCTGGCATGAGGAGAGGCTGAGAGAGCTGGGGTTGTTGATCTTGAAGACAAGGATAAAGGGGGATGTTATTGATGTGCACAAATGCAAGGTGCAGGGACTGCAGAAGACATTGCCAGACTCTTAGTGATACTCAGTGAAAAGACAAGAGACAATGGGAATGCACCGAAATACAGAAGACTCCACTTTAAAACCCCTCTGTTTTACTGTGATGGTGGCAAAACACTGGAGCGGGTTTCCCAGTCTTTGAAGTAGTCAGAACTCAAGCAGACAGTCCTGAACAACCCACTTTAGCTGACCTTGCTTGAGAAGAGGTTGGACTAGAGGATCTGCATGTGCCTTCCTACCTTAATGATTCTGCAATAACTGAAAAGATAATTTCTCTGAGAATTATAAGACTTCCCATAGTAAAAAACCCAAAGCTAAAGCAACAGAGAAAACCCACAAATGCAGTATTTTCTAATGAAGCCAAATTTACCTGAAGCCCAGACTCTTTCCTAAAGCCCACCAATCATTTGGCATCATGAGAGACAGATGAGAGGAAAACAGATTTACATAGCTAAAAACAACATTCCCTGCTTTCTAAATGAAGTGCTCATATGAGTCATAGAAATCAATTATACAGGCTTCTTTACTTACTAAAGAAAGACTCAGGATCTATACATAGCCATCATTTTCTCCTCTCCATGCCCCAAAACTTGAGGTCTGGTTTCATCATCTTTGCTTTAAAAGTAACTCACCTCACTTAGAGCTACAATACAGAGAATAAATGCCATAAATGAAATGCCATGTGTGAGCTGTTTAAATTATAGTTTCATTTTTTCCTTTTTTATAAAAACATTTGAAGACTTTTGACCTTTTTATCCTATTCTGATTGATTCAGTAAATTGTAACCTGAGACAAAAAAGAGAAAGCAAGAACTAAATCAGAGACAGAGGAAAAGCAAAAGACTGCACACAGCTTGGAGAAAGCACTTTACCACAAAGCAGACGGTTGCGAAAACCAAGACATTTTTCTGAAGTCTAGCTGACACTCTGTACTAATTCACTATCGGAAAGCAGCTATCAAAAATATCAGCTCATAAAATACAAGTATTTGTAAAATATTACACATATTTTTCAACCACCTCTGTCAGAGGCTTACTGATTTTTTTTCCTCAAGAAACAGCCATATTTCAACAAACAGCCATAACTTATTTCTACATGTTCCCACTATCTCAGTACATGAAGCTGAAGATTTCAGAAAAAGGAGAGCATTTAACAATTCATAAAAGAGAAGCAGCACTAGTTAGATCAGAATGAGAGTAAAGCAAAACTGGTTCTGAAATTCACTGTGTAACTGAGCTCATCCAAGCCTTATATCTTCTTTGGGATGCATGAATGTACATAAGACAAAGGTTTCTCAAGGAAAGTCAGCATTGAAATAAGAATTAGTCATGGGACTCCTCTTCCAAAGTACAGCCTTATTCTTTTGCCACCACCTTAATGTCCAGCCAGTATCCAACATTATCTTAATGATACATGGAGAATTTAATTTATTGAATAGCCTTTCTCCTCCTGCTGTACTTCCAATAGGAAAGGATACCGATGTACTAACCATTGCTCTTCCATTTACAGGTTTTCATAAGGAGAGGGCATGAGAATACAATGTGATAACATCCTGGTTTTATCTGGTATCATACCATACTGCTCACCTAGCTCCATCTAGACTAAAAGGCAATTGGAATAACTACAGCTCTTTTTTACTAAATTAAAGCTTGTCTAGCAGTCAAATGTTAACATAATGTGAGTTTCCTCACGTGTTACTGCAGTGCATTAAGCACAGAATCTGTTTTTCATGCCCAACTACCTACCATGCCTCCAAAATTTTTCAGACGCACACTGACTTTCAGCCACCACAACTGATACTACTCAACAACTCAGCACAGCCTCAGTTATCTTCAGAAGGACAAACATCAGAACTCTTGAAAGGCTTGCACTCTAATCCCCTTCTCAGTTTAGCACCTACTCTTCCCCTCCCAATCCACCACAGATGTTGAAATAAACCCTACACAACCCAACATTTGACTAATTCAATTTTAGGACAGTATTGCCTCTAAAGCATTCTCGTCTACTTAGCTGCAAGAGCTGCCATCTGGTGGTGGGATTTCAGTTAATTTAATCAATGTTTCAAGATTTGTGGCCATCTGGCAAGACGATAAAGCTTCCTTGCTACAGCAGAGAGGAAGTAGGAAGTATGTCCATCTGAGCTGCATGCACTTACCAGTAAGTCTCTTGAGTGAAACCAGTTCTTCATTCTCTGAGCTTTCTTGACAAGCAGCCCGAGAAGAATTCCCAAGAGGCATAAAATCAGATATGGCTACTCAGGCTACTCCAAAGCAGAATTAATTCGATGGCCACCTTGACTTTTTGGCATACCAAGACAGTTCATTAAACTTAGAAAACCCGCAGCTCAAATGGACAAGTATCTCTAGGTGGAATGAAGTCTAAAAATTATAGCATAGTGTGGACCCACACTTCTCATGGCAACATTATGTTTTTAGAATGCAATAAAAAAGCGAAGATTGAGATGGATTCACCAGGCTATCATCTTATTTTTTATACCTTCTCCTACAGCCTATACACCATGTTATGAGGCTAAGCACTTATACCACTCAAAATCCTCGTGTTAATTATATTTCCTTACATGTTGCAGAGGATCAGGTTCCCTTCCTACTTGATGTGAGTCAGAGCCCTCTCCACAAGCAAAATAACAAATTTAAGAAAGTTAACTGCAACAGGTGAGACAACAAAAGGTTCATGATTGTTTTTTCTTCACTTTATGCTAGCATTTTTTTATGCTAGTTGCTTTGTATTTTATCAGTTTTGTTTGCCTGCTTAGGCATGCACTTCAGCTCTCAGTAAACACGGGTTTCACAACTATAAATAAAACATACATTAAGTATGTTGCTATCTACAGTATCGTCTCCCTCTGCATTTTCCTGAACTTCTGCATTTTATGCACCTGTGTTCGCTAAACACAGACCCTGTGGCACTTCAATACACTTGTGGGTGCTCTAGATACTGTAGCAGAAGACTACTGATGTCATTTGTAACTATTTTAAAACTCTGAACAGGTGTTAGACTGCCCAACATAACAAATAACTTCAGACAAGTAAGATGAGATGATTTTTCCAAGACAATGAAAAAAAGTACTGCATGGAGGGGTTCTCCATGGCTACTCTATCGCTTGTATATAGAGAAAATATATGTTGTCTTTTACTCCCTGTTTCTAAGACCCTGTTTTAGGAATTATATTCATATTTTTAAATGCTTTCTCAGAGAAAAACATCTACAATAAATGGTGTTGTATGCCTCACAGCTCTCTGTTACAAAGTTTTTAAATCAGAAGTCTCATCTTAGTTTCATCTAGATGTTGGGCTAGGGAACATCATCTCCATTTTTTCCTCCTTCCAATTTCCTCCTTTAAATTCATAAACTATGAATTTAACTACGTTCTTGTCCTCAAAGATTGTAGAGTCATAAAATAAGACAACAGCACACAGGCTGATTTTATGGATTCTTGAAACCCTGAAGTTATCAATCTGGATATCAGAAGAGAAAGAAAAGAATTGTCTCACTGGAGATGACAGGTAAATGCTGTTGGTAGGAAGGACTGATGTGGTCACAAGAGCCATCATTTTATTTATTTTTTTTTTTAACAGACTTTTCCCCGATTTAGCTGCTTGAACACCAGTGTTACTTATTTTTAGCAATATCCTTAAGCTTTAGTTTTTTCTTTTTTTAAGTTCTGTGATAATTTAACATCCCCAATAATTATATCTTATGTATATAATATAATACACTGATAACCAATGGGACAGAAACCCAATTATTCAAATGACATAGATATTTCTATGTAGAGAGCAAGACCAATCAATGCAATTTCCAGATGGATACACAAGCCTTGAATTTAGGTACATGATTACTTTCCAATTCCATTCACTTAAGGAAATACCCAGTAGATATGCCCTAAATTCTACCATTAATAGCAGACAGAAAATAAAATGTTGTATTCATACTTGTCTCTGGGCATTTTTAAATTATTATTTGCTTAAATTATACATTTAAAAAAAATAAATGCTTGTGCTGTATGAAAAGAAAGTACAAGTAGGAAGCTTATTTGGCCAAAACTCTACATATCACTGTGCCATATTTTTTCTGACTAGAGGCAAATTCAAATGAAGCAAATCAATCTGGCAACAACAGAAGACTGACACCCATTGATCAGAGAACTCTCCTTTCCCAAGAGCTCCCTAGAACCTTCACCACAGACCCCAGGCAGCTAAGACTCCTGTGCAATACAGCAGAGCCTTTTGTGCTTGAATATGATGACAACTATATGGTAATTGTACCAAATATGGATGGGCAGAACAGTTCATATTAAATTGACATTTTCCCTATGGGAAAACCAGTACCTTTTTCAACAGCAGTTCTAAGTGAAAGTTACCTCTCGTATATATTTATATACATTCCTATACACACACACATATACATACACTACATATCGAAAATACCTTTTTTTATGTATATCACAAAGATTGGAAGAGGAAAAAATTCCTTGCATAAAGAGCTAAAATGTCTCTGGCCTGCAAGCTGTTAAAGTGGCTGAAATGATTTGAAGTCTTCCTCTGTTTTATAGCAAGTGGATAGGTAACTATGCTCAACAACAAGAGAAAAACACAAGAAGTGTTGGGGCTAGTCCTTGGACTGTCAAGCATGT